>JAHZMX010005626.1:0-10377 GCA_027743895.1 Seira musarum
TGACATGAGGGGGTGGGGGGTCGTGCTCCTTGATGACACACTGATGACATGGGGGGAGGGGGGTCTTAAAAACGGCCAATTTTTGATGACGTCATATAAGGACAGCCCCTAAGCCATTTATTTGCATTGGAATTGATATTTCTCATGGAATTTATCATGTAGGTAGTGTTCAGGATTCTTCCGCTCTCAGGGCGGAATTGCTAAATGCAGTTGAGCAGAACAAGGTTGAAAAAGCTAGACGAATCTTAAAGGCCGGGGTTGACGCTAATGCAGTTTGCGATGATAAGGGCAGATTTCCCATGCACATTGCAGCATTCTTCGGATTCACCAATTTGGTAATGAAATGGACTCAAAGAAATACAAATTACAGTGCCGACGGTTGTAAAGATGCGATGTGCAACTACCAAATATAAATCGATTTTCTTATATTGTTGATGATGTACAGTGTAAGGTATTACTTGACCATGGAGCTCAGAAGGATCAACCTGACACGGCACTCGAGAGAACCCCTTTACTTTATGCTGCGGCCACGTCGCCTGAAACTGTCAAATTATTGCTAGAGTACAAAGCTGATATTCACGCCAAAAACAAGTTTGGAGCTGGATGCCTTCATTACGCAGCCGGAGCGAGTGAATAAAATATTCTACAATGCATGATTAATTATTAAACTAAAACTATCGTGCAAAAGAAATCCCCTAATAATTATGCTTTCTTTTTGTTTCGCAAACCAAACGATCACTAAAAGGTCAAGGGGAGTGTTGTCGCATTTTAGCATCCGCTGGATGTGATGTCAATCAAAGAGATCGTCAAAAAATGACACCACTTCACATGGCCGCTCGAGTAGACGACATTTGGAGCATTGAGGTAAGAACGATAATTAGGTAGTTCCATAAGTACCTATCTACTCAAATTCTATCGAAACATATCCAAAAAAATCTATTCTACAAATCACATTGGCCATTGGCCGAAAAAATTCGTTTATTTAATTCCCCTATTTTTTTAGTATTACACTTGACAGGTTGACAAAGAGTTTTGTGTAAGTGACAGACAGCATGAACTGACCATCCATTTCCCTCTCGAAATACTTAGATAGTACTTACGCAAAAACTCATGTGACAAAGAGCCATTACATCGACTTGAAGAATATAATACTATAAGGCATGCACAAGCTCGCATTCACAGTGGGCCAATTAAGGCTAAAAAGAACAATGTATCTATACTTTATACAAACATATCCGTATTTTTTTCTGAGCTTATTATTTTTGACAAGAGAAAGCAGGTGCAAAACTACAAAGAAACATAAAATTTGTGAGTATTGAAATGACAATGAGAGACTTATGAAAACGAGAAGGAGAAAGAAATCGCAGGTGAAAGGAAAGTGCATATGTAATGCGACAGAACGTTGTCTTTCTCTTCTTCCTGTACTTTCTTCAACAATGAAATACTTTTAAGCACGTACTAACTATCTCAGTACTTCGATCCCAATACTTCTCAGAGGCGCTAAGAGAAAAAAACATGATATGTGCATAAAAGTGTGGGTGCTCGCCATCCTAGTTTCCCCCGTATTGACAATTCAATCAACGAATAATTCATGGCTGCATGAGTCAGTAAAATTGATTTTTTTTCGGTGAAATAACGCTTCACATTATTTTCTTTAGGTGTTCCAGAGGAACAGAATACATCTACGTACAGGAGTCATGGCTTTTATAGGTGGATGTAGAGAAAGTATATTGAAAAAACACTTGATGGAAGTGACAGGCAATTTCAATGCAGGGAACATGCAACGTTCACATTTCACATTATTTTTCTGTCTCCCAAAACACCCGAATGGGTTAGGGTTTCAAACATATGCATGCGTTTTGCTATTTGTCATTTACAACGCTGGAAAACAGCGAATGTTTTATCAAAACGAATTACATATTATTTTTCTCTCATACGTGTTTATAGGTGTTTTGACGTTTTGAAATGAAAAGGGAAAAAGTTTAAATGTTGTTGTGTAATAGATAGTCAACTAGAAGGAATAAAAGAGACGAATTCCACAGTCTTCACACGTATTTGTTATGTATTTGATGTAATTCAATGAATTAGGAGGGTGGTCAATGTACTTTCTAGTGAGGTATCTATCGGTGAAGAACCACTTATTGACTTATGAATAACATGAAGTGGAAATGAAACGAGCGCTTCCAAGACACTAAATAAACATGAGAACACGAACATACTTGATATGAAATCTATTTTAATTAACGGTTTAACAACATAAAGCCAAAAGGCAAGGTACACTCATACTTATTGAGAGCACTTTATTGATTAGTAACACGTTCAAATATTTGGTTTCTAGGTACTGCTCGAGTTCAATGCTGATGTTCATGCTAGAGATGTTTTCGGAAAGACTTGTCTCATGGTTAGCAAAACAATTACTTATCAGCTTATTGAAATTTTAGAAGGTCAATAAGTAACTGTAAAAAGTTGTGTAATAAAATGAGTGATAAAATTGATGTGATTCATAGCATGCTGCAGAAACTTCAGAAGGAATGGTATCCGATTACAAAAAGATGGGAGCCACTTTTCGTCGATTAGTAGCGGCAGGCGTTGACGTGAACGCGACGGACAATGATGGAAAAAATGCCTTATACTATGCAGTTCAGGTAAGCAGAGATTGGAGAAATCTGAAAAATGCAGAAAACAATAAAAATGAGAGTTTAAGTTTCAGAACTATTAAAATACAGACAGGATCTCCGGAAGCTGTTACAATCCTTCACGAACTCGGAGCAGAGTTGATTGACGGTGTAAGTTTACTCACAATGGGGAAGAGATTTCCAGCCCTTATCCGTCCCTTCCTTGATAAGTGTGTCAGTTCGAATGTGGACACTTGTGATGCGGAGTCCAAGCACTTCTACATTCAATTCGATTACACCTGCCTAACCTTCTATCCGAAGGATATACCTGACGAGAAATTGCTCACGATGCAGCATCGCGATGAGACGGAATCGGTGCTGGCCGAGATGGGCGTGCTCCATGGTCTCACGAGATGCAAAGATTCGTCCATTTTGAGTCATCCAGTTTGCGAAAGTCTTCTGAGGTTGAAGTGGAAAAAGGTTAAGTGGTACTTATACCTGGACATGCTTCTCTTCGCAGTTTTCCTTGCCTTCCTTACCGCTGTTATATTCATGGAGTATGAGTCGGACAGTACCGAACAAAGTGAGATGGACGCTGAAAATTCCACCGTTAACGTTACAAGGGAGGCTGGGAATGCGCTCAGTCATAGGAATAGCTATTGCATGGATAGTACGAGAAATGTAGTGGTCTGGGTCATTTTATGGGTGCTCACGGCCTGCTTAGGCATTCGAGAAATGGTCCAGTTGATTCAGTCTCCTTTACATTACGTTGTTCAGGTTTCAACTTAGTTTTTCATAATCAAAGTTAAAAATTTGATGCTTTTGTGATCAGTAAGCGTTATCATGAGTTTTTTTTCTTTTTCCCAAGGTGGAAAATATTTTGGAGTTAGTTCTGGTCTTTTCTGTCGCTATGTTATCGCTGGCCGAGTGTGGCGTACAGAGTTTTGTCAATGCTCGGGATCATTTCGCCGCAGTATGTTTAATCGTCGGCTGGACTATTCAGGTTTGTACAAACGATGTGCAATTTCCAAACAAACCCGTTCAATGAATTCTTCTGGAAGGAAGCACTATATTATAACATGAAAGAGGTCATAAAATGTTTATATCATGTTGCCCCAACTATTCATTTACGAAGCATGAAGAAAGTAACCGACCAAACCAAAGTGGATTTTCTCGTATTTAACAGCCTTTCTTTGCGACAATAAAAGCCACTGAAAGATGACAAATGTTTATCGTACTTTTCGAAAGGATATAACCGTTCCATTAATTCCACTCTACCTTGCTTGCGACTCGAGCCGCTGTCGCTACTACCCTAACCTTAGATATTATACCTATTAGATACTAAAGTTTTTGGAAGTGGTGCACAATAATCGCACCACAGTAACAAAACGGTTTTATTAAAACCCAAGCCATGTACTCATTGCCAAATAACTTTGTCGCGTTTTATCTCATGTGGTTCTAAATTATCGATGATATTTTTTTCCAGCTTCCTATGTCCCAGTAAAACATGAAATGCCATTATTATGTATTTTATAGGTTACCTTGTACGGTAAAATTCCTGTTTTCGGCGTGTACATCCGAATGTTTGCAGCGGTCGCTGTCAACATTCTTAAGTGTTTGTTTACCTACCTGGGCCTTCTATTTGCGTTCAGTCTCACCCTCCATTTTCTTTTTCGTCAACAGAAGGAGTTTGACAGTGTCGGCTTTACTTTCCTCAAGGTAAAAATACTGTTTTATGGAATAGAATGGAAGAAGGAACAATAAGGAAAAAATTGAAACTTAGTTTTCCCAATTGTTACTGTAATAAGCTTTAACTTTTAAAAAATATGTCGGACAAAAGCTTCATTTTCGGTGATGAAGAAGAACCGGAAGTAATAAAATAGGGGTTTTATGAGCTAATGCTAGCATTTTTGCTACCTTTTCAGACTTTTGCCATGATGATCGGAGAAATAGAGTTGGCAAGGACCTTTATCGACAACCGGGACAATACGTATATCGTCCCATTTACTAGCCATTTAATGTTCGCCCTTTTCATAATTTTTATATCGGTTATACTAATGAGCCTACTAGTAGCACTCGCAGTTTGCGACATTGCCAGCATGCAGAGGGAAGGAGAATACATGCAGCTCGTACAACAAGTCAAGGTTCGTTGGCTCGAATGATATTTCATGATATTCAAAAAAGATATAGTTTAGTTTCATCAGAGCTTTCGAATGAGCTATATGTTCTCATTTTCAAAAAAAAGTTTCGAATGTTATCGCCTTGTCTCTCAGAGTTAACCGATTATACTGAAAAGAAATGAAATTGCTTTTCTTACTTGGAACTGAAAGAACCAATATATTTATAATTTGAGGTTTCATCGTGTCGCGTTTTGGAAAGTTACCATGCACATGTACAGACCAGGTAAAATCACTGGTTGTTGAGAAACCTCATCTAAGCTTCGCAATAAAAACGAAATAAGGAATTGATGAATTATGGATTCATTTTTCTCGGAGAAATATGCAGGTACCTATGAATATATGTTCAATGAAATGATTATGTATTTAGGTTGCCAGTCAACTAGAAGATGCTTTGCAACACCGTGGTCTCCTCTATCCCCAATTTGGAATGAAAGATCAGCGTGCACTGCATCAAAGGAAAGGTGTGATATTTCCAAATCTTAAGGATCATGGAAAGTTGGGCAAGGACGCCTTGGAGATTGTCGTCACCCTTCATGCAAAAAAGTTGGATGCATCAAATACAAACGCTATATCCCAACAGATTCATCTGGACGAAACAGACATTGTGAAAGGTGGTCCTCTCCGCATGACCAATGAAATGGCTGATGACCTCATGCAGAAGCTAAAGGCAAAAATGGATCTGTACGCTGAAAACATGACTATATCGTTGGTGTTTCATACTTATTTGAACATTTTAGCATTTTAAAGTTGATACTTAAAATAAAAAAGTACTTCGTCCTTCGTTAGGTATGCTGTCGAGGTTGAAAAGCGAAACGACCAGTTCTTCCAAGATTTCCGGGGGAGTCAAGAACGAGGCAATTTGCACCTGAACCGTGAGGTGTTGGCAATAAAAAACCAACTTGAAGAAATGAATAGCATTTTGAGGGAACTTAGTATATCTGTAAAGGCGCTCGCAGAACGATCTATATACACTTCTTCATCATCCCCAACTCGAGTAGGAAAGCGACATAGGTCTATAGATGCCGGGACAGGTACAGACTTCAACCCTACAAGTCCTGAGCTCGAAGTTACTGAAACGTCGACACAATCCTCTCCAGAACCCAGTAATCATACATCCCGCCAGGCTACAAATACTTCGAGTCCAATGAGGAATCCGTCTGCTTCCCCATTGCCGAGAGACAGGAAATGAACACATAAGTACTCTGTATGTATTTATGTCCATATATCAAATGTATTCCAAAATCATCTAATTTCTCAGAAAATCTGTGCACATATAGGTAAATATTTATATTTACGTAATAAACACATGTATTTCCTAACATTTCGCACAATTTTATAATATTAAAGTATTTATATTTGACTCATTCAATCAACGATTGTGAAACAGTAAGAAACTGATTCGATACCTATAGTATTAGAAATTACAAGCAATGTACGAACATGAATTTTAGGCGTTTTAAGGAATACAAATGTATGTATGACGTCCATTCATAAATCTTTCATGTAACTCAAATCAAAGCTAAATAAAATCAATCAAGTAGAAACAGCAGTTCCACTTTATTCTACGAATTCGGAGCTATTATATTATTATTTTTCGTGTGAACATTTTATAAACTAGGATAGAATAACTAACCGGTTTCTGAGCTTAATCGTAAATGCTTAATTGAACATCAATAAAATTACAGTTTATTTCGGCCTCTCAATCTCTTTGACTATCTCTACTGGTTTCACCATAGGCGCAGTGGGTGCAGGTCCGTCAATCAGGTTTGATGCATTAAGCCTTCCGACGACATACTGTCCCTTTTTATTAACACCATAACAATAATCGTATTGAACGGCCAACGCCTTTTCAATTACTTCATCCAAGTCTTCCAACTTAATAGCATGTTTCACACGTTCCTGAAATAAATTTAATTTAAATATATGAAGTAAAATTGCATTTTACGTTAATAATCAAAAGCAAAAACAACCTTTTAATTCATACCAATTCCAGTTGAAGGTGTTTTTCGGTTTCCTCCAGCTTAGCCAATTCTTTTTCCTCCCTTTGTTGTTTTAATTTGATAATTTCTTCTTCTGCTAGCTTCCATTCTTCAATCTTAGCAGCCTCGCGAATCTTTCGAACACGCTCATTTTCTGCGTCATTTATTTTCATCATTCGCTCTAATTCTACCTCTTCACTAATTTGTTTTGCCTCTCTTTGTTCTCTCAGTTCCGTTTCCCTGGAAATCTCTCTTTGGAAGGCCCTGCAAAATAAAAATTTTCATTACAATTACAGTCATTAAAGGTAGACATCGTTCTGCTAATACGTAATAAAGTTGTACATATCATAAAAGCAATAATAACTATAACGACTAACCATAACGACCGGTTGTATAATTCATGCTTTTCGAAAAGGACTTCATATTCTTCTTTTTCCATTCTAGGCTGGACTTTCTTGTCAATCACTATGTAAGTTTTACTTTTGGCCATCGGAACCCATCTTGGCTTTCGGGGGAAGTGACGGACGCTTTGATGTAGTACACAGCATTTGGAACTGACTAATTTCTGTGAGGTTCTTAATAGACCACTCCCGAAAATATTCTCTATTGCTCCTAGCATCTTACAAATTACAATTTATTTTACGGTATTCAGATGGTGCGATGACAATCTTCTTAAAATGCTAGTTGGGCCAAAATATAGTTAAAATGGAATATTGATATGTTTCGACTTTTTCTTTAGTGTTTGATAGTTTGATCTAGCGGATCTTGAATTATGTGCATGTGAATGTATATTAGTTGTGAACGACTCCCACGTCTCACTTGGGGTAAAAAGACAGCATTTTGTTATGTTGGTGTTGGTGAACAATGACACTGCTATGCGACGCGACGACTACTGTTGGCATTTTACTTTGTTGTTTGCTGCTCACAGTTGCAGCGATGTGCAGTGCAGTCGAAGTCGAGTCGAATTATATCGTCGTGATATGATAACTGATAAAGATTAATAATGTGCCATAATTAAGCAATATGCATTGCAATGAACTTTTCTATTTGGACTTCAAATTTCGGAAAGTCAATAAAACCTATAATATAGAAGTATTTATAGCGGATAGAAATATTTTTTATTCCATGTTTATAGCATTTACTAATACATATTTTAAAGTCAAAGTTAGCAATGTGGTGAAAGTAAATATAGTCAGCCTTATTCGTATGAATAATTTAAATTACAACTTTAAATGCCATGTAAGTAAACTCTGGCCCTAGGTACACAAAAAAGACTTTAAGAACTTATTGGTTTTAATGACTATCAAAACATAATGAAATTTAAGTTCGGTACATCACAGAAAGACCATTAAAAGGTGTTACACTAAGCAGCAGCAGGGTCGGATGATAAATCACCACAATCAAAGTCACTGGTTTCCAACTCCACTGCGGTGCTGTTCAAATTCTCACCATCATCAGTGCTCATGGTTACGTTGCTGTTAAAACTATCATCATCATCTTGGGGGGCTTCATTGTTTATGCACTCCCCGTCGTTGGTACTTGCTTTTGCCTCTTCATCTGGTGCAGGTTCAAAGACTTCCGAGTCGACAGCATCAAATCCTAAAACCCCGTCAGGATCGAGCTCTTGGTTTAGCTGGTGAATATCCCTTTTTTCATGTAAAGGGATGTTGATGCCTTGAAGAAAGCATTAGTGTAAGCATTAGAGGTACCTCTTGAAAACTTTGAAATAAACTGCGCCATACCGTTCTCAAACTCGAAAGTATCGCCGAATCCATTCAGGGTGCCACGAACTTCGTATTCACTGATGTTCGATAGCTTGTTACGGCCAACAGAATCACTTATCCATGCAAGGGACACGCAAGAAATCGCATTTGTCTTTGCAAATCTGTACCATGGAGTGTCTTCCGGTTCAGCGCAGATAAAAAAGTTTGCGTCACTGGGGACATTCTTCAAGTAGCGGCACACTTTTCCGCCTGCATTAAACAAAAATATCTATAAATCAAATGTACGTTTTGATAAAGAGAAACGTAAATACATTTATGTTTTTAAAATTTTAAAAACTTCCCATGATCCGTAACAAGCTTTTCGTAAAATTTCTTGCTATCAGCATCAAATTTCTTGGAAAAGACAAAGCGTAGTTTGTGGAAAAGAGGAAACTTAAAATCCTGAAATTCGGGTTGAGAAGCATGAATGTACGGATTCATTCTTTCGGAGCATACCTTATACAAATTTTGTACCCTGGAAAATGAAATGAGGAATGGGAGCAATTAAATGCATACATATATGTATGCATATTGATGTACGCTGTTAAGGAATTGCATAGTACGAAATAAACACTTCCGAATAAAAAAATAAGGACTTACCATTCAACGGATACGACTGGAATATTTCTTTCTCGAGCAATTTTTACCTTTGGGGTATTAGCGTGAGCAGCCAAAACATGCGTCGTGTTTAACGTGAGTGAGGCACTGATTTCTCCCGACATGATCTGAATCTTATCCTGTAAATCGTTCTTCAACAAAATACAATTAAAGGTTAAAGGTGGTGTTTTAAAGCTTGGGCTAAAAATATAAAATCTATACACTAGTACACTTACCTTTAACCTCGCGTTACTAAAACCAGTCAAGGTCACAGTCATGGTTGCCATGGCTACGTAGAACGCATCCACCGATTCCCCCTTTTCATCATCTAATTCCTCGTCAAATATTCCAATCGTTAAAGCTTTTTTGGGTCCCCGTCGCATACTCGTATTTACTGAAGAATCGTCCAGTTTGTTGAAGCCTACTGTTTCGGTTTCGCTATGAGTGTTAGATACATCAGCCATTCGTAAAAAAATTTATTACTATTTAACCTATAAAAATCAGGCCATTAACTGGCAACCGATTGGCTGTAAGAATTTTTTTGTCAGTTGAACTCGAAGTGCTGAGTGAAACGCAATTTAATATGAATTCCGATTAAGCAATTTATGTGTATGTTTAAGTCAATTACATTTTTCGATCAAGGTTAGTAATAACTATTGTGTGATGTAGGGATAATGGCAAATAAAACCTCCTTGGCTTGGATATGATCAAAGTCGGCGTTGAAGCTTGGTAGTGAAAGAACATTTGGGCAACTACGCTTTATTCCATAAGAGATGTATAAAGAAACATGCAATGTAGAACGAATGAACGTTATAAGTTGCTTGCTACAAATGCAAGTGATAAATATTTTACATATTCAATATATTTTTTTATTCTCTCATAATTACATTTATTCAACTGTATTTTCAAATTATAGGAACCCAAATCTTCTGAAAGGTTTGATTCCTTAATAAACACAAGTGCTGACGATAACTTCATATATACACATTATCAGTAAGAATATACACATCAGTATTAAGAAGGCCCGTGAAATATGAAATCCAGTACCTACCTACCTACCTATGCGTGTTTTTAAACGTTTCTCATTGTATATAATATGCATCCGAAATGTTATTTTCAAAGGCAACTAGTGCAGTTAAAACAGCGATAAGGACGTAGCTGAGTAAAGGGTTAAATGCTGTTTTTTAATCCTGTTATAATGTCTTGTTGATACTGTTGTCCATCATGTCCCATAAATTGTCAT
>JAHZMX010005627.1:0-14777 GCA_027743895.1 Seira musarum
CAATACAATTACAATTATATATGAACTGGAGGGAGTGATTTGATAATTAATTATGTTAATTGATAAATAAGTAAGCTAACTAATTAATTAATTGAGTTAATTGATTAGTTATCTATTTATAGCACTTTTGATCACCCTCCCTCCGGTTCGCATATAACAACTCCCTCCGGATCGTATATAACGCCTCTCATATACTGCAGCGCCCCCTGCGAAAACCGGACACATACACACACACACACAGAGAGAATCAGATCTTAATACTATAAGATTTTCCTGGGCTAATTCTACATTTCCTGTTTGGTTTGGGTTTCACGTTAAATTGAGGCACGTAGCGGTTGCCTATTTCGTAATAAAAAATTCTTTTGGAATTTTCTATATTATATTGTATATGCTGTTAATATACCCCACCTCCCACTGACAAACTTACGTTTACTTCATCAATTTGGTATGAGGGAGCAAACCTATTTTGACAGTTTATGCTTCCACCTTTATACTCACATCCGAGAAACGTGTCCATTCCATAGTGGTGTTTACTGGGGAAAAGGTAATTGATTTGCCAGTAACCCAGCGGTGAAACTCTTTTTTATTGTCACGACCATCCAATTATTCACTCATCAACAACTGCCGGAATCAAAAAGGAAACTGGAGTTAAGCGCTGTGGAAGCAAGCATTGTCCGCTTCACTCACAAAAACCCGAGCGAACAAGCAAACGAAAGAAGTCGAAGCCATATTTAAGTAGGCAGTGGTTGTAGTCACAAGCAATTCTAAAACTTTTGCTGAGAGATGTGTCATGAAGCGGAAAAATCTTGCGGGCTATGGGGATGCGATGCGCTTTTTCTCCTTGTAAAGTACAGGGGCGAAGTAAATAAACTCTGGGTAAATGTACCAAACTATTCCTGGCATGGCATTTGTAAGGATGTATCTTGTGCATCAAACTGATAGCTCATTCCCCTTTATGGTCATTATAAATATTGATGCTTTTCCACACGAATTAACATTCATCGTTTTACAAGCAGATCCAACATATTTTTTACTCTACAGAAAGCTGCCCTAAATCACAAAAAAAACTATGTTAAAGGCTAAATACGTGTAAAATGGATTATGAATAATTTTTATTCACATTGTGCAATGAAACGTTGAGCACAAAAGAGTGAGCGTAAAAGAATTACGCAACGGTTGGATTGTTTCCGTTACATTCATGGAAAAATAAAGGTCGTTTAAAAATCTCCCAAGAACAATGTAGCTTTGTACCATCGACTTAATTTCTCATAAAAAAAGTCTTTTCTCTTGTAAATTATATTTATGCGGTCGAGAAAATCATCTCAATATGGTTATAAGTATAAAGATGACTTCTTTCTATTACCAAATCACCAACTACAAAATTCCGGGTGCTAAAAATCAAATCATAATATAGTTTTTAACCACAAGATTCTAATTTTTTAACAGGATTTTTTTACACTGATGTTCAGTCTGGGTTAAATCGGGTTTGGTATTGGTATTGTAAAAAAATAGTCATACGTACATTTTTTGTATTACATTAAGGTTGCATGCATCATGCGCTGGAATGGAAAAAGTGCCAGAATTGGCTTTCTAGTTCTTTGTGAACAAACTTTTTCAAGCCTGTGTCGTTGTCGCCAGAAAGACATGCGACTGTGCTTATCCAACAAACGGACTAGTTTTTCTTATACGAGTATAAAGAGTAGAGAAAAAAAGATGGATTTTTAACCACGCCAGAGCAATATCAGAGGGAAGCAAGCTGTTCCCATTCTCTTCCTCTCCAGCTTAGCTACAAGTTTTGAGTTTAGCTAGGTTACAATTGAAGCGTAAGTAGAGAGCAGGCTTTTTTGCCACTGGTTCCAACAAAAATTATATGCGTTTTTCGTGCTACTGCTGACACCATAATATCCTATCACATCACATCAGATAATAATAATATGGCCACGTCGCCTCAAATATTTTATGGCTGGCATGTCGATGAGAAAAATCACATAAACAATTCAGAGGTCATCATCAGCTCGCCACCATCACCATCAGGCAACCACTACTTACCACAAGACTCGTAGTCTGAAAACCCAAATAGACGAGCGACCAAAGGAATAAAACAGGCCACATATTTTTCCTCGTTGTTGGCAACTAGAAGAAGAGAAAAGCAGAAGAGCACATGCAGGACGTTGGTCCTGGCCTGGCCTGGTCCGTTATACTGCATCCATTATAATAAGAACATTATCTATCTGGTATGCGGTTTATTTAACTGGAATTCGGTATGCATTTAGTCATCGACCATGGATATTTCCCACTTTATCTTTAGCTCTAATGCAATCATGCCCTTTTGCTCCCAGGCTTGAGCAAAAGGAGAACTATCAAGGATGAAATATAGATCCTTTTACATTTTTTTGGTCAATGGTCAGCCAAAGTTTGTGAATAAAACTCGGAATTTTCTTTCTTTACTTACGGCGGTGCGGCAATATTTTTACGGGGTAATGAAGTAAGCATCGAAAACTTGAAAGAGAGTAGGCATAATTTACCATTTTGATGATGACGATGATGATCATCATCAGCGTCAATTTCAACATCACACAATCAAATCTACTTTATGATTATGTTTGGACTGTTTTGACTGGCTCTTCTGTAGCTGGTTCTTTTACCGTCACAATCTAAAAATAAAAAAGGTGGATGTGGACGAGATGAGCGAGTGTTTTACATAATAAAAGAGATAAAAGTTAAAGATATTTTACCGATAGATATGCATTTTATTTGTATGATGATGCCTTTATATAAAAAGAAGGAACAGCAACCACACCATCAAAAAGCCACGTAGCGAAAAAGCCAGCAGGAGGATTGTATAAGCGGCTTAAATGGTTTGATGCTCTGTTGTTGGCTTGAGTAAGCTTCTTTTCGAGTGTGTTCAAAACTGTACTCCACTCGCAATCAATTTTCGTTTACCTTTTTCCCTTCACAAAAACTCACAAGCAAAAGCGAAGCCACAGCCACGCAGTTCAAGTCCAGTCAGAGACCTTAATCTGACTCATTAGGCAAAAACCTTTCGTTCTTTGATAGGAACCCAATAAAGTATGCTTCACTGAGTGATTGTGAGTGAGCGAACTGTTGACGACAGAACATGATAAGGCCATAATATTCATATGGAGTAGGAGTTGAGTTGTTGTACGACAGATACAGAGACAGAACAATGAATCCACGTCAAATGTATATGCATGACTTTTAAATGACAGAGTGTAAAGGAGGATGCATATTTTATTTGACTAGTGTGCATATTGATAGAAATAATAATAACAAGTTCAAGAAAAATAAATGTTGATTTTCCCCGTTGCCACAAATGTGCTTTTATATAAATAGACGCAAACGGAATAAAAATAGAAACATTTACGAGTGTGATGGAATGGATTTAATATTAAAATATTCAACGTATTAAAATGATATGTGTAATAAGCCGTGAGCTGTTTTCAATGTAGGGAAAACATAATGAATTTGTTCCGTTTTCGTCTACAACTACACTTACTACACTACCTTTGTGTACCCAGACCCAGACCCTACGATATGTCTAGTTGGAGAGGCTAAACACTTTATCTCGTATCAACGGCGGCATGAACATTTCGTTCAAGTCTGAATAGGTTTTGGCTCACAGAGGATTTTTCTTTCATGTTTTCTGATCATCTATCGTGATAAAAATCATGTTGATTGATACCTAATTAGCTTCTCAATGTTCTTATATTTTATCGATGTGTACATCATATTAATGCATGGTTTGAACTAATATAATTTTTGGTGGAAAGTTTTTTACTTTTATGTGACACTAATGCAAAACAAAATATTAAAATGTACCAACTGTTAGAAATGACAGTTTTGCAAATTCCAATCAAGTTAAATTTAAATCAAGCTTAGGTATAGATAGGAAAACCGCGCTGGTTGTTTTGGTTGTTGTACATGTTTCACAACCAGTAATTCTCAAGAATTTATCGAAACGAATTTGAATCTTTTATCAATTTATTAATTAATGAGGTGTGGCGGTGTAATGATATCAAGTTCTACTGATTCAGATTATCCGTTATCATTTTTTTTTCTTTAGGCATTTGCAATCAAATGTAAGGGGTCACGGCCATATATTTTTTTTCAATTAATGAGCTGTAACCTAAAGCTATACATGCGTTTAATGCGTAGGTATATTCATTGGGACTGAACATGTAGGTTGTTCTTGTCCACTTTAGGTAAAGTCACAGGTATGCAAATGTCATTCATTTATGCCACTTGTAACATGAACCTGTCTGCTCCCTGTTAAATTAAAGCTGATACAAATTGCAACCGACTTGTGGGACACAACGAATACAAGCCTGCCATACTTATTTTTGAATGTTTTATTCAATAAAAAATAGAATGTGTCTTGTCGTGTTGGCAGGCAATTCAGAAATATGCATAGCGCTTTTCATTCAGATGCAAAGTTTTATTTACCTTTAGAGCTCACGAGGCTCATGTTCTTTACAGAATCTTTCGGACTGACGTCAAAAGAAATTTTTTGGTTTATTTCAGTGTGATTTTATGACTTGATAACATTATGGAATGAAATGATGATGATGTGGTTTTCTCATTTTATATGTACCCGTGTACTTACAATATGCTTATTCACAGTGTGTGTGCAACTAATTTTATGAAAAAAAGTCTTTGAACAAAGTTTGATTTCCCGTACATTACATTCCCATATTCATCTTTATCACGAGCAAAAGCGTCACACACTCACAATTTTTTTATTTCTCAAAAAAAATCTGTCGACAAAGTGAGAGGTTGCATGGGTTTGTAGTTTGTGCTCGCTCCTGCTGTTTATACTCTGAAGAGATGCAATGCTGTGTTGGCAAAATCTGTCTTCCATCTCCCAAGAGGACCTGAACCTCTCAACAAGCTTAAGGCAAAGTTGTTACAAAGTTTGCGTTCTCACTCGGTTTGCCGTGGTATGGTGGTGATGGTGAGATGTGTGTGTAGTCTTCAGTCTTCACTGGCTCTTTGCTCTGCTTCTTCTGCAAAAGTTAGCAGTGTATAAGTATAATTATTATAGGCATAGTCATACACATTCCTATATAAACTTACTTGTCGGCTCTTGTAGAGACATAAAAAACGTGGATGGATAATATGCCTGACTAGAGAGTTAAGTGCAAGCAAAAAAAAGAAGTTGATTACACTTGACACCTAATAAATTGTTATGGACTTTGATCAAAGGGGAACTCGCAGACTAACTTGTCAACTGCTATTTACCTATACGGGAAAAAATTGATTGTCATTCAGCATTGGCCGCATCAATGCGTATCATCATGATTATGATGATTGACTACACCGGTTTCCTCAATTATGCTTCTAAAGGATATGACTTTTTCTGAGGCATAAACCATCTCCCCCATCATCATTTCACATGACACCAAGTTCGCAAATAATGGTGAAAAAAACAAATATGCAAAAAATTATTATTATCTGAAAACAAGCGTGGAGACATGCATGCCTGACAGATGGTAAAAATTGTGGATCAATAAAATAATCAATAAAAAGTTGTGTTATGCTCGGTGAGTTATAGCTTGAGTAAATATGTCTGACAGAGATAGAGAGACAACCATTTCATTGTGACTTTCGTTTCACGTTCCTGTTGTCTGACAACATCAATGGGGAGAAGTCAAGATGATTAGGTTTTTTTGTATTGATAGCTGTCCCAAAAAAAAGTTTCTTGTTTGCATATCAATTTATTATCAAAGTTATTATATTCTGCTTCATTTTGAGCCAATCATTTATTCTAATGAGCTACTTCATGCAATGCGTGTCTGTGCCTCTTTCGTGATTCTGTGGCTCTTTCATGTACTCTTTAACCTATTTGTATTTTACAAAAAAAAACGCTTTTGCTTCCCTTTCAAGCAGATTAAGCATCAATATTGGGGATCGCCATTTCAATATCAATTGCCTTCAAAAGGAAGAAAAAGCTGCTCTCCAAGGAAAAAGAAATGTAGATAAAAGTAAGTGTTCCAAAAAAATCTCAGCCTCTCTCCTTTGACCATTTAGTCTGGCTCTAAACAGAAAACCACTAAAAAGTGGTTTGGTAATTCAACCAGACTATCATCCACTTATCCCCTCTCCTGAAAATTGAGTTCAGACTAAAAAAGGATGGAGTGAAGAGGAGGGAAAGAGAACCCAAAGTAATGCAGTTTACCACTACCACTACTTACATGTATGCAATGCTTCGTGGCTCCAGCGAAGTGGCTCTCTGTTTTTCTCTGTACTTTCAACTTGCCTTAAGCTGTGCTCTTTCTTTCCCTTAAGTTCATCTTGTTACATTCATAATAGATTGCGATTCTAGAGTTGAGTCGCTCACTCGCTCTTGAGCTAGCTTCTAGCTTCTTCTCCTTCTTTTGCTCACGGCACGGGTACTTTTGGTACTTTTTTTGTTGTGGAGCATTAGAGATGATGAGATGAGAAAATGGAATCGATACAGGAATGTACAAGGAGTAAGGTCCCTTGAAGTCGATTTTCCTGTCTCCTTTTCTAGCGTAAAGATAAGCTTTTAGCACCATAATATTACGTTCACAACACCACTACTACTGCAAACTACCTTGAAAAGAGGACCACTAAAAATGGCCATAGAAAAAGGTAGTTGAGTAGTTGTACCCTGCTTCCAGACGAGCGAGAAAAAATTCTAAGAGTTTTTCTCGTCACAGCTTCAAGAATGTATGTATAGCATTACTTACAGTATCTGGTAATCTATTCACAAAAAAAGTTTTCTGTGGGTCTCAAGTGGTTAAAATGGTCTTTTTGTGTGTGACCAGCAGCATACTACTGGATGTCAGATGTCGTTAATGGGGTTGAAGTGCTATTCACGATGATGTCGTCGGGAAAATGACATTGCACGACACACAATTTTTATGTAATGTTTTACAAGTCTTCTACATACATACACATTCCTATACTGCAACATTCGTCTTTTTAGAGATCTAGCAATTTTACTGCATACACCAAATAAAGTAAATGTTCCAGAAAAACGAGACAAGTATAATAATTGTGAATCATTCAACATGGTATAGAACTCATTTGTGGGGAGAAATAAAAATGTTTTCACTTCTCCTTTTTTGACCGTGTATTTCATCACAGTGTACGAAAACCATCAAAACTTGAATGAGCGATTTCGTATTGGTAATAACAATGATGATGATGATGATTATAGCAATGAGAAACCAAAGAAATGCATTGCAATAGGATCCTGTAATAATACTGAAAAGGGGGTGCTCCAACATTAAATGTTTTATTATACGTATGTCTGAGCGTTTTAGCAAGAATGTGTGAGAAGAGAAACCATAAAACTGAGGATAGTTTCACTGGGTAATTTTCAATGATAATGAACAACGTTCGGTGTTAATGTCATTATTATTGCTTAGAGAAAAATCGGATGAATTCAACTGTGCCCAGATTCATTTTCACGTTATTTATAATGCCATTTGCAACAAAACACAACCTTTGCATTTCATTTATTTGTTAAGGGTTCATTGTTTTAAAACTAGGTGCTAACAGTTTTTATTTTTAGGTCAAACTTAATTTAGTATTTTTTTAACTTAATAAAAACGTAAGTAATCGTTCCAATGACTTTGCTAATTATGACTGACGAGTTATGACTTTAAAAAATTATTATTTATTTCGACTATTGTATTTTAAAACTCTATAAAAGTTTTAAAATTAATTATACCATTTTATAGTCTTTATTAGTTTAGTAATTATTTTTTGTTTATTTTACGGCAAAATAATTGATAGAGAGGCACAATGAGAACATTCATTTTCTTTTGTTATCGGCCAGCTAATAAGTTACGGCCAAGTTCAAAACAAGTTTTTTTCTTCGTGTTTCGAAAAAAGGCTTCATTTCATTGCATAGCATTACATCCTATCCCCATAAAATCATCACAGCGTTTAACAAACAAAGCTGATGATGTTAATTGTGTAATTGGTTTGCAGTAATTTACTTAAAAAGCAGCAGAGAGGATTATTGAGTAGCACAAAAAAGAAGATAATGCGAGGGACAGGATACAGGGGAAATAAATACGAAGGAGATTAGAAGATGAGATGAGCAAGCACATTAATCATTAATCTTCCCTTAATACTACCACGACCACTACAACATCAACAACAACTACTACTTGAACAATCAGCATCAACTACTTTCTTTCTCTTTTTTTTCAGAGATTATCCCACACACAACAAAAAATGATGATGATGTGTACATCACATCATTTACCAAAAAACTTTTCTTTTGTGAGTGAATCCAAGTCAGACGGATACACAAAAAAAATAAGAAAACAAAAAAAGTAATATGATTTCATTAAAGCACATACCATTTCACGAGAGGATCACAGCAGCAGTAGAAGCATTAGGAAAAAATGGAATGCCTACATGAAAAGAGGATTAGTACAAAAAAGGAGAAATGATGATGATGATGATTTTTGTAGAAGAAAGAGGAGGAATCTCAACATGACACGACAAAGCAATGCACACATCACCATCACACATCCTCCCATAATACCACTCAGCCCAGTGTATAAAGCTGAAGGATAATGAAAAAAAAATATCTTGCTATGCGGTATATGGTTCTTTGTGGATGCATGCACTTTTTTATTTACGAAGTTTATAGTGGTGCTCTCGAGAAAAATAAAAAAGTTGATCTTTGCATTTCCCCGTGTTATTTCTTTCCTTGCATGTGTCCAACTTAAAACTTCATCTTTCATCGTAAACTTCACAAGTGAGGAGAAGCTAAATCCATAGGAAAAGCAAACTTTTCATAGGAGACGCGCGATGAAGAAGAAGAAGAAGGATGTAAGTAAAAAGTGAGAGAAGAAGATTCTTTCTTGATAATACTACATTATGTATTACGTGTCAGAGAGCAAGCTAGGAAAAAAGGATTTTTTATTGTGCTCTCTGCTCTCTACTCCACTTGCTCCTGCCGTTTCTTCCTTTGCCTTTTGCAGAGCACAAAGTTGAGCTGTGTGTGTATGCTGTGCGCTTCATGTAATTTCTTTCTATAAAACACGTTCCGACTTCTTCAGATAAAGTAACATTTGAGTTTTGAGATACAGCGTTTGGAGCAGTTCAACAGAGATGCCTGTTTTTTCTCCTAAAGAAAAACAAGGAGTCAAGAGAAAAATCCTTTTTCTTGCAGAAATTTCTTCCTCTTTCGTATACATCTTCACTCCTTACTTGTTTCGACGTTTCATGAGCACAAAAAAAGACTGACAAAAACTGAAAATCCCTTTTGCGAATGGAGCGCTCACTCAACAAACTTGTAACAATGTTACAAAAAGGTTCAAGCCGTGGTATTTGCTCACTTCTGAAATGGAAGCTCTCTAAAGCTTGTTGTGTTTCTTCAAGATTCTCCCTGCCATGTCTATGACTATAGACTTTGTGAAATTTTTATGGAATGACGGCACTAGTCGAAAAGCTTATATCTACAGAAGCCATTTGTTATTATCGTACATGCGTACTTCTCCTGATTTTTGTACTGTAGTAACAGAGTTTAAAAAGCTAAGTTGCCTCTACCACAGTCTTAATTTCGAATTGTTTTTTGCTGACTAGTGACTACTTAATGGATATGGATGAACTTGAATTTTAATTTAAATATTCAGAAAAAAATCTTTTGGTATCAACTTGACATGAATCTGAAATGACTGGCGAGAGCAAGTTGCAACAAAACTTCATTTTTACACTGTACAAAACATATCATTCAAATCCAATACATTATGAATTATGTAAATATATGCTGGGTAAACAATGCTGGGCAAACATTCTAAAGGAATTTATAGAATAAACCGACCAGGTTTTTTTATGAATGCTTGTCGACTCCAGACAGCGTTCCCAGAATCACAGTGAAATTACAGGGAAACGCCAAACATCCTGCAGCCAAACTATGTTTTCCGCTTGTGCTTCCGTCCCGAGAATTGAAGTCGTCGAGGATTGAGAAACAGCTTTCCATATAAAGTTATGAGTTATGTTATGTCAAGCAATGGTGAAGAAGACCCGATGATCGCAATCTTCGGGAGGGAACAAGTAATTTCCTTGTCGCTAGATTTATGTATGTATGTATGCAAGTTTCAGGGAAAATAAACACTCATGACGAAATGAAATTACATGTGGTGCATGCGATCAAATCTAATTGCATGAATTTCTTCGAAAATGAAATAATATCTAATGGGAAAAGGGTTGAATGAGTGAGTGAGTGAGTGAGGGGAAAAGAGGATTTTCCTATACATACTTTATGTCGTTTTTTGTGTGTGCATTATGGATATGCCTAATGATTCCTATGAGCCAGAAAGGAATGAGAAAAGCCTGAAGCCCATAACAAGTATTATTTTTCTTCGCCCTTTGCATAAAATTACTTGTAAAATATGGAGTAAGTAAGGTTTGCTTGGTTTGGCGCAATATGGATGAGAATAATGGCTCCCTCGCTTGCAGTCAGTCAGTCAGAAGGAGAGCTGGACCAGGTGCAGATAAAACTTGAAAAGGTTCATTGAGTTGTGTAGTTTCTATCTATTACGACTCTTTTATGCTTATTTATTGCATTTTACAGCGGATGGACGCTTGGTTGCGGATGAATGGGTTTTGGGGGAAAGAAAGAAAAATAGCTTGGATCGCGGATTTCTATAGCTTTTTAAGTTTATACTTCCATTATAATTACTGCACAGTAAAGAAGTTTTTCATACCTTCAGAGAAATACGACGCATTGATGTGTGCATGTACTTTTTATACTACTTATAGTGTTTAATCCGTGAAGAAGATCTCTGCTTTCCGTTTGTATATCATCATGTGTAATTGAATAATTTGGTTTTGAAGGTTCATTTGAGGTGAAGGTTGGGCTTTTGTGGGGTGATAAGTTGTATACACATTTTTGTTACATTTTACAAGCAATTCGTGTTAGATTTCTTTTTACAAGTTAAAATAATTTTGAAAAAAGCGATGTAGTTGCAATGTCTATACTACAACAATAACAAAAGATACGATGAAGGATTCTGAAAAGGAACCACTTAAAGAGGATTGAAGCGCGGATGAAGCAACAGAAAGAGATGATAATAACGATGATGACGATGAGGGTTCAAAAAGTTACTGCCTCAAAACGGATTTCGTATGAAACCCTCAAAGTACATGTAATTTGATACGATGAGGTAACGTTTTTCCATCATCATCATTTTATTCAATCATCCACCCAAGAAATCATGCATCCTCATCTTCGTAATTTCCAAACTCTTTTTCGTCTCCTCCATCAACCAAGGTATGGCTAATTAAATGCGGACTGTGGTAGTATAATAACGCATTAGTTACGACATGAGAAAGCAGTCAAATTCATCAAACAAAAACAAATAAGTAAATAGATAATGTGGCTCTTCTTTTTCAAGCTTTTTAGAATCAGCTTAAAAAGCCGTAAAACTAAACAACTTCTCTCATAAAAATTTCCATTCAAAAAATTAATAAAGCAACATGTAAAAAATGAAATTGAAAAACGCACATTTGGACATGTTATATTTGCATTAAAAGTATGTACCTAATAAAATAAGCTAGAATGAGATGCATCAACCGAGCGGAGCCTAATAAGACTCGTAATAGAATGTAAATAGGAAAGATGATTTTGGGGGAAAAGTCATTAATCAATTGTCGACACTTTGTAAGACAGCTTTTTATGTTGCTCCTTACATATTGGTAGTGGTAGTAGGTACGGTTGTACGTGGTAAAAACTGAATATTTTATTTCATTTTATTGCATTTCTGCTACTGCATACAACTACCAATACAGCCATCACATTTCATCTCGACTAGTAATAGTAAATGTGGTGGTGTAAATTTTTTAGATACATTATTTGTCCTATAAGCTTCCTATACTTACACACACGTACTCATATGAATCATTATTCATTTTCCTCCACTTCTGCTCAATCCATTCTAGCTCAAGATCTTTTGTGAAGTGTAACAAATAAAATATAAAGAGAGGAAAAGGGGGCAATAATGCTATTAGCTATTAACTAAACCATCGTTGTCATCATCATCATCACCGTATCGGCATGATCATGATCGTCATCGTCATCTTCCTCATTCCTCACAGACCTCGGTATATTAGGTCCTTATCGTCAAATACAATTTACTTTGACGAGAAAAAAGGTGAAGCAGTTTTGGCAGTAAATGTATTTATTTCTACAGAGTTTTCTGTGGTGGTGGTCGGTCGGTCGTCGTCGTCGTTAGTCTTTCTCTTATAAAGTAAAACTACTTTTTCTCTACAAAAGAGCCATTAGATAACGTTAACTTATGCACGTTCCACGTACTTCTAGTGAATAGTGCATAGCTCAAGTTTTTTTTCATAGGTTGAGCATTATATTTTATGGTTAATTTTCATGCATACCCCCAAAGAACGAGCCGAGTTGAAGGGAAGAAATACATAATACAAAAAGAAATAATGGAGAAGCCTGGTAGTACTTTTTCGTGAAACTCATATCATCCTTCTCTAGATTATTATATTGCTTTTCTTGAAACCCTGGTGAGCTAAAGGAGTGAGCCAAGCCGGAGTTCGAAACGGGAAAATGAGTGAATACTTATGGGTTTTTGCATGCATAGCATGAAAATGCTTCAAGAGAAAAATCGTCGTTTTCGGAAGGAAAAAAAGAAGAAAAGAGGAGAAACGAATGACTTTACTGCCATAATCATCATCGTCATCATCATCATTCTCAGTGCCGAAAAAAGCTCCGCTCTCGCGTCCAACTTTTTCCCGTTCATTCCTTCACTACTACTACCAACCACTTCTACTTACGTTATTATTATTGCTTTTAGCTTCAAAAGTCCTTTTTTCGAGTTTTTTCTTCTCGTCGGAGAACTCACCATCACCTCTCTTTTTTGTTCGAATAAAAAAGGGGAAAAGAAGGATTGCTTGCTGTTGGTGGTGTGCTGACACCAAATAAATCAGTCTTCCAGCGTGTTGACTGTCTCATTTGTGACCTGAAATTGTGTCTCATCGTCGTAACTTCTCCGCTCCTTTTTTCTTTCTACTTTTTTTTCTGTTGCTCACTCACTCACTCAGATACAGACTGACTATCTTCCTTTCTTACTGCGGTTTGGTTTGCTGTTGTTCTTTTTATACGGGGAAAAGGAAAGGAAACGATGTGAGAAGGAAAATTCTAGTTGATTATTTAACGAACCGAGTGGCATCACACAAGGAAGGCAAGGAGAAGGAGTAAGGCTGTTCTATTAGTAATGTAATGTGACTGGGAAAATACGATTTGCCTTTTATTCTTCAATGTTTGTATGCATAATGATAATGCACCTTTTTCGCTTAAAAAAGTCTTTTAAAATGCATTGCTCCTCAATTTTAATGTGTAAAACAGATCATTTCAAGGGTCTTTTTCTTTGAAAAGGTAGGAAAAAATCATTTAAGACAGTGGACTGTATCATCATCACAAAATGATATTTATTACCACTCCTGTCATAAATATTAAATTCCATTTGCTTAAAGCGTGTAAGTAAACTTTATTATTGGGAAGATGTAGAGCCATTCAAATTGTTGTAAGTAGAACAATCTAAAAGCCCATTCTTTTATTTTTTCATACCATAAAGTCTCATAAAGGGGAGCCGTAAAACTGCCATTTTTATGGTTTTTCATTTTCTCCTTCACTTAATTCAAAAATATTGATTTCGTTTTTCTTCGTTAAATTATGCTCATTTGATGTCTACAAAAAAAGTAGACAATCAATTCGCTCATTCTCACTGGCCTGAAGCAAAAATATCGTTGGCAAAAAGTGGTCGAAAAGTAAAGAGAAATGTAATTTTTGTAACGTTTTTTAAAGTTCATAAACACACACACAAGTTAATTAGCTGACCTCCTTCTGCTCAGCAGAGGCACATATGCAAATTAACTTATAAATGAGAAATGAATGAATGGTCACATTAATAAGCCATACAAAACATGTATTATGTGTCTCTCTTTTAACTCATTTTAATATTTTATTAACATATTGAGTTTTTCTTCATTTCGACAGTCCGCAAGTAACTACATCCTGTTTAATAAAGCAAAATTGAGAAGAAACAAGCGTTTAAATAAGAAAACCTTTTATGTTTAGGTATGTACGTGCACTTTACATCATTAAAATTCGTATTTAATGTAGTTACTACCTAGCTAATTTGCGTGCGTGATTCATTACTTACAACTACCACCACCAACGACGACAGGTGCATAGTATACAATATCATTAGCATCTCTTTTTCACAATAAATATTTAGACGTATGAAATCAACCTTTCAATCGGAGCACTTTACACTTTACTCATGTATGCCCTTTCCGTTTTTCAAATGGTCATTTGAACATTTAAAAAAATGACAAGATAGTCGATTATTCCCGTCTATCTGACCATTTTATTCTGCAATCTAATTCCATTGTTATTATTACATATCGCATATCTTGTATCATTCTCTTTTGAAAAAAATGGAGAACAGGCATTTGATCTCTTATCATCTTGACACAACAAAACTGACATGCCTCGTAGATGCGTCAAAAGAAATGCCTTAATTTATGTTCTACTTTACAATTAAGCTGAATGTATTTAGGTCTTCTTACAGCTGCAGTGTGAGTTGTAAGCTATTGCATACATGATATGATGCATGGTCGGAAATAAAATACGGTATAAATGAATAAATAAATAAATATAAAATGCTTTTTGCTTTGTGAATGGTTAAAGGCCATTTATGGCATTTGCCAAGTTAGAGAAGTATTGTGGACACCGAGTCCGA
>JAHZMX010005628.1:0-22099 GCA_027743895.1 Seira musarum
ACTTGACAGACATTAAATCAGTATTCTGGGGACAACTCTTTCGCTGTTAACCCTTTTCAGCTTTCGCTGTTAGCTCTTTTCAGCTACGTCGTTATCGCTGCTTAACAGCTTTATTGTAGATAATTTTTTTATTGATCATTCAATCCACATCAAAAAATAGTATTCTGGTTTGCTTGCAAAGACGAACCAAAAGGGACACACTGAGAAAATCTAAATGCAACCTACCTATGTACTTTTTTACTCTATATTGTGAGCTCTCTTAATACTTACATATTTCTGCAACAGATTGGCTTTTTGTTCTACTTAATTTACTCGGATCATCGTACCTAATAAGAAATTAAAGGATATGAGCAGATGAGCAACACAAAGTACAAATGTGATGGACAAGATTACAATTTACAAAGCTACTTACTTCACACAATTCAATATAAGTTTTTTTAGAAAATTGGAACGGAACAAAATAAAATTTCCCCTTTTAAAATCGGAGAGGGAAGAAGACCTTTCTATCTCATTGAAACCGTGCATTAAGCAGTATCATCGCATTGATTATTCTGTCAGTTCATTCACCACGAAACCGGCACGGTACGGTACGGCACACCGTACTACTAGAACTACTACTCAACTTGATTCATATACTCACACATTGTGTTACGGTTGTAAAACCCATTTCAAAAGTTAATTTGTAGTTCATCGTTGATTTGATCTCGATAGATATCATGAGCAGAGAAAAATACTTTTTTTCTGTATGGATGGATGCGTGAGTTCTGGTACTACTAAAGCTCAAACATCGCATCAAAGAGTTGTGATGCTTGAATTTTACCGTATTTATTCATTTAAATCATTGACACTGAAATGGATTTCATGTCCAAATAAGTGACATAACTTTTCAACTGATGCAATAAAACGGTCTCACAACGTTGGTACGATTATTTAGCTCAAAGCCAAATCAAGAGTAAATTAGTTATTTCTCGATCTATTATAGGATATTTGAGCTTTTGATTATAGTAAAATTTATTAAATAAAATTTTCTGCTTGGTGCGCATGGCCAAAGACCAGGAGTTCTGTACTTAATTTTAAAAAAATACGGTGCTTATACATAATCTGAAAAACATTTGAGTTTACACGATTGAGATTGTTGTGAGTTGTTTTGTTGTGTTTTAACCCGATTGAACCAAATGCTAGTTAGATAACGCTTTCCTATAAAATAACATGAAAGCCATTAATTTTTCATATCATATTCCCTATCTATCTACCTCCCTCCACCTACTTCCCTTCATCACATTCATTTCTCATTCCCCTTCAATTTAAATCCCAGGACAGTTGAAACACCTTGTCTTTTTTCCTCCCGCTATCTACCTGTTTTCATTTAGAAAATTCATGAAAACAAAGTCGAAAATAAAGCAAGAAGGCTACATTGATGTTCAATTACAATTCGTATCATGCTCACTAAATGTGGGGGACGTAAAAAGGGGAACACCCCTGCATTTATATATTACCTCATTCTTTGAGAAAAATGTTCTGAAGTTCGGGGCACACACAACCATATTCACTGAATGAATATTTGTAGTTTGTATCATGAAAAATTCAAAATAGTAGGTGCATCGTGCAGCACGCTTCTTTTACACCCACAAACCCAAGTTTGTAGTAAAAATTGTGAGTTTAAAAATACAAAAGTCACGTTAGAGTTACGATGCAGTGAAAACGCGCACGTCTGCTGAAAGAATCATTTCGTTTCACCTTGCAATGTGATGTATTATATGGTGCAATGCAACTTTACTTGCACTTACATACTTCAAGCATGCACATTTGTTTTTACAAAAAAAATATCAAGAAGAAATCCATTATATCATGCCGGTAGTCCCTATTGTTGCTTTTTTGTTAGTAATCTCTCAGTATTATTCAATGACAATCCCTAATGCTTAGTAGTTGAACAAAATGCATTTTTCCTCATGTGTGTACACATTATAGTCTGATTTTTGTGTGGAAAACTTATGAAAATGATAGTTAGGCAAACTCAAAGGAAAAGAGTGTTTACACCCAAAGCCATAGCTAAGCCAGGTTTTTTATTCCAAAAAAATCTAACAACATCCGCCCGTCCATGATAAATGTCATTTTAGGTATTTAAGGAAGGGCGGAATGCAAAAATATATTCACGTTTGTATGGTATAGTATAGTAGACTCATCCAAAAAAAAAAGAATTCTTGTAGGCATATTTTTACCATGCTCGTTTATTTCGTCTCTTCACTTTTAAATGACACATTCGATATGTTATGGAACATGCGATGATGATGCAGACAAAACTTTGTCTTGCTTGCAACGGCAACCCCAAAAAACTCGTGCCAAAAAAGGACCGAGCAAGTTTTTTTAAAACCCCTCATGTACCTAACTTGGAAATATAAAAACTAACTGACTATATGTCTACGGTTCATCATCATCATATTATCATCGTTGAAAGCTCTTCTCTATCATCAGAAGAGATCTTCTTTCTGGCATAATTTCGGTGTTAACATGTGTATCTCCATTATCTTAATGCAAGCCAGCTTTTTACCACTGATTTCCAGTGCACTACTGAATAACTCGGTTTAAGATGATAGGCTTAAATGGATAATAAACAAAAAACCCCGAGTTTATATAAAAGAACTAGTAATACCAGAATGGATGTGCAAGCATTTAAATATATTTAATATTAGAGATTTAAAATATGCATCAATGCCACTAAAGCCAGTTGAAGTCTTGAATGCTAAAATACCCAGGGTGTTCATTTGTTTTTGCCGAACTCTGCCTTTTGGATGGGTCATGTTCCCCGAGATATCTTTCCCGAGAGTATTTATGCGTTTTGCCACTGTCCCTTTAATTTTAGCTATAAATGGTACCATGTCATTCGTAATTCTTACATACTATATCCAAGTATACTCTCCACAACCTCAGTTTACTTTTTTCATTAATGTTTGATGGAGAAAGAAGGAAGAAAAATGAACGTGCACATCCCAACCCAATCCAATCCGGGGAAATGAAAACGAAAATAAGATAAAAAGATAAAAGATTTACCACGGAGTATGGTGGTGGTAGGTAGATAAAGGAAGTGGAGCTATTTCGGTTTTTTCATTCATCTCTCTCGATACTCGATCTTGACTTTTCTAGCTCATAGGATGAAGATGATGGTATTTTTCTGCCTTCCTATTTACTTTGCGTCATGGGACATGACTATGACATTCGGTTTTTAAAACTCCGCATCTAACTGACTGTGGTATGGTGAGATTCTCTAAAATATTTGCTCTGACTGTGGAAAGTGGAAACCAAGTTTAATGACATTTTTCAGAGTATATGTACATATGTTAAAGCGAGACTCGAATAAGTAGTATGTAGTACATATTTATTGCGCTGCACTTGTAACTTTCCCCGAAGTTCAAGTGAATTCTAATGCAGCATTGAAAAACATTCCACTTTGGGAACCATTTAAAGCTGGAAAGTTTAAGAAAACATTCACCATGAGTGTGCAGATGCACAGAATTTAATTGTAGAAGAAGAGTCGTACTCATGATATGATGCCGACTTGGGATGTATAAGCACGCCTACACAAGTCATGGACTTATACGCGTGAAACAAACAGCTCGAGAAATTTTAAAAATATGCTCTTTTCTTTGTACAGATTCCACATTCCATTGCATTGATACGAGTAGAGCTGAGCAGCAACTTCACTTGGGACTTTTATATGAACAAAAATATAGTCTTGTCGGTACTTGGTACGCATGCATTTATTAATTTGGGATCATAATATTAGGTAGTTTCTGATTCATGGAGAAACAAGAACATTTATATTTGCGAAGGTAATTTGCGTCAGTCATAAAAGACTTTAATCATTTGCTATCTCCTGGCAATCATGGATTAAAGGAGCATTCTGTCTGTCATTTCGATGTCAGAGACAGAAGCAATTCTCGTACCAGGCAAAAATTGCTGTGATATCTGTGGTGTTACTAATTGTAAGTATGTATATTACATAATCATATCGTTTGAGTTTTATCGGCCCATCAAATTAAGTTTTCACAATGCCCCATTGATAGGTAAAATGGCTGTATTTGCCATTTCATTTGCTCATTCGAAAATCAAACAAACAACAGCATCTAAAAGTAATAATTGTTAGTTTTACGTTAGCTAGACCACCCTTTTTAATTTGATTTTGACGTGAGGAAAGTTGTATCGTACCTTCAAATTTTTTACCTTCGTTAATCAATCATCATCCAAAATCGTAATAAGATTTGATGATCATGTCTTGTCTGGTCTGTTTTTTGTCATGACATGACCTCTGCAATTTCAAGCCAATCCTTTAAACGACAAATATGGTAAAAAGCATGGGGCATGGTACATAGAAAATGCACAAACAGTAAAATCATACTGAAGTCTAGATCTCGTTTCAGGGTGTGAAAACGTCTAGCTAATTATTCATTATTGTCCTTGTACACCTTGTTCCTCCACCCTTCCATTATGATAAAGAAATATGGTTATTGCTATCACTGCCCCACAACCACAGACACAGGCCTAGACAAACTGTATTTAATTCCATTCCAGTTCAGTATTTGAAATCGATTGGATTAGGGGAGTGCAGTGGAGAGTGGAGACTAGGCAATAGTAAACTCTCCATAAGATTGCATCCAAAAAGTAAAGCTTTTTTTGTTTTGCCAAAGAAATCGTCATTATCTAGTATAGTTAGTAACATGTAGGTAGTTTAGTTAAAGTATATTCCTGAAATATGGTTCAAGGAAAAAATCTTTAAATAATCCTTAAAATAATCAATGGTATGGATGAAACATGGGTATTGGGTAGAGAGATATAGGTGTACCTTTCGATATTTATAACTTTGCAGAATTGTTCTGTAGTTCATATCATGGAGAATGCCAACCGGATGTTATAAAGAAGTTCATCTTGAGAGAGTCAGTTTTAAGAGAGTCTAATTCAAACTCTTATCTTGTGCAGCTCTGGATCTCCAAAATTGAAAATTCGAATCAAAAGTTCTCATGTCTTAACAACAACTGGTATTTTTTTTTCGCAGTACTATTTTATTAATATCACTACCAGAATAAACAATTCATGCAATTTCTGATGAATCTTGGACAATTGATTGATTTGAATTTCATATCATTTATTGATTAAGGACAACCTTTAGGCTTTTTCCTGTTCTTGTTCTAAAATGTTAATTGCGAACGTGCTTTAGCTGAATAGAATTGCAATAGATTGCGATTGCAGTTTTGTTATTGTAAGTTTTCGTCTGGGTGTTCTTCAATAACGACGAAATGCGCGTAGGAGGGTAAATAATGCAGGGGTGGCATGTTCAATAATTTTCTTAACGAGAGCCTTTCGGGGATGCTAAAGTGGCATCATAACAATAAATGTTAATTTTAATGGCAATCCTGATCAGTCGTCGCTCAACCCATTGTTCTTTTATTTTCCGTAAGGATTAGAGCTTGGATTGGATGTTAATAGAACAAATTGTGAAGCGAGAGACAGAAAGACCAAGGCCGCGGAGAAAATCCATAAAAAACATTGCGTGATAAACATCTCTCTTTCGCTCTTTTGCAGTTCCTGACTATGAATAATGTGTATTTAAAAATTAAATCCACCCAAATGATTACATTATCATTTTGCAGCAAAATCCTAGCTATCTACACATGATGTGTTGCTTTAAAAATTGCTGATCACGGAGATAAATGAAAGGAATGCGTATGACGAAGCTGATTTATGGTATTAATTCTGAGTGGGTGATTGGAGATTGGAGTAACATAAAATGGTGGCCGCTTCAATCTGAAAATCCTTTGAGCTCTACCTTTATTGCATTTACTTGTTTGAATTATAAAATGGGACGCCAAATCAGGGACGACGACAAAGGAAGCTATTGAGCAATTGGGCGAAACAACTCCAGAGACAAGCAGAATATTTTCATGAACTTTGTATTTTTCTGGGGGTAAACCGGACCAGATTGTGACCTACAATGATTATTCTATCATTTGAGTAAAGAATGTTGCAATGAATTGCGATATGCATTGCAACCTAAAACCGATCGCACATAAAACAGCCCACACAGTTTTTACACCTTAAAACCCAATGTTTTTTCCATCTCTGGACCAAGTTATGGTACGGGCATTTAACATTTAACCCACATTACATGAACGAGAACAATAGGTAATTGTAATTAAATGGATTAAAAAGAATGTTTTCCGAATTGGAACAATCAACGAATACCAGGTAATTCTGTGTCGATTTTTCTCGGCTCTCGTCCCATAAAATTAGAACTAGCAAATGAAATAAAATCGTACCTCTGAATGAAATACATCGGCTACTTATTTTTTTATGTGCGATCAATAATGACACTTTCGCCGTTTTGCCACGTAATCGAAGGAAAATGAAATGGCATCATTTAACGAAGAAGAGCCATTTAAATTATTATCAACCATACGGATTAGGTAAGCATTTCTTGCATTAATTGTATTGTCATAGACCTTTAGGATCGTATTAGCATGTTGAATGGATAACTGGATTGAATAAGTACTTACAAATGGAATTTTTATGATAATAATGGCGCTCTAAGAGTAGTTGAACTTTAATCGTTTGAAACCTATAGATTCATCTAGTTTTCTAAGATTCTAGTTCTAAATTAGAATTGTATAACATATGTAATTCATTCGAATTCATTTAAATAACAGATACGAGATTTTATTTCTCAGATTGATATAATTTTTGGAATGGGATTGTGTGTATCATCACTTGTATTGCAAGGTAACAAAGAAACGTTTTTGGAGATTGAGATGCACTCTATCGATGGACGGTACCATTGACTTTGATTGTGGACACAATAATTCTTCCTTAACCCCAAACTCATACCGGCAATCAAATGTTTACAGTATACATGTACAATACACACATGCTTTGTAAGAAAAGATAACTAAATCACTGCACTTGACACAGAACGTTTAAATTATAGTCGCAATTAATCAATTAACTATTACTTTCACTTCGTTAATTTGCTCCCGTTAGACACATTGGAAACTAAAACATTTCTTGTAATTATATTTGCTTTAAAAATTATTTTGTTCCAATGGGAGTACATATTTTTAAAGAGGACAGATGAATGATGACGCTAATGTTGCGACTTCTAGTCACAGTGAGGTTGAAGTCGGAGTAGGCGGAGAACTAGTGGAAGGGGAAGAGGAAAAGAAATCTGACATTGATACCTTTTGTGAGGAGAACGAGGAAACTAAACGTGAAGGTGAAGGGGATTTCGTCGTCGTTAAGTCGAGAAGGTCAAAAAAGAAAGTGCTTATAAATCTACATAGTAAGGACGACGGAGTAAAACTACCTCCCCATTTGAGCGCCAGGACTGTGAGTGAGAACCGGAAGGATGTCGTGAGGTAAATTAACGATAAACCTAAGCAATATTTACGACTTACGTAGTAGGATGTTTAAGTGTGGGAATGTTTCTTCATGTATCTCCGCAGTAAAATAATCAAGTGCAAGGACCAATTAAAAGAAAACTACTTTTACCAAAAGTTTTTGGAGGTGATATGGCAAGGCTTTGAGAAGACCACAGGAGCTTCATCTTATCCAGAACCTCTTCACATTCTTTGCTTAGGACTTGGTCCGATTTCTTCACATTTGCAGACACGGATTCCCCGTTACCAACTCGGATTGCTATTGTTAATGAAAGAGGAGCTGGGTGCTACTGTTGAACTCTATGATCCCGTAAGAATAAATAATTAATGGAATCAGTTAAAATTGAAATATATTTTAGGTGCACACACTCACTTGCACTTTTTAGTGTTAGTTATGTACGTATTTATTTAAAATGTTCTTATTTTAGGTGTTCATTCCGGACGAGAAGTTAATTCTGTCCGAAGACTTTGATCTGAAAGTACTGGAAGTCAACGAAAAGGGAAAGTACAGTGTCGAGAGCTCAACTTTGGCTTTCATGCCTCACTGCCCACATTGGTTAGCTAACAATTTTTTGAGTGTGAACTGGACTCCGGAGCAATTATCAAAGTGTTTCATTATTTGTAATAATTTTTCTGAAACAATACTGCAAGGGTATGGTAAAGCCTCTGGCTTAGAATTTGTACAACAGGCCAATTCTATTTGTGATCAAATACCAATACCAAATGTTTTCAAAGAACAGTTGGACGTATTCAATAATCTTTCACTTCACTGTTTCCCTACTTCGAAATTTAAGGACTTGACTGAGGATTTTTGGTTGGACATTTCTCCTCCAAAGCATCCATATTGTTAAATGTCAGAATATTATTCAATATCAAATTAATCTTATTGTAACTTTACTGTAACGTAGAACTATGTCAACGTCCGATAGAGTCAAATTAATCAGTATTTTAAGATCAATTTATCGCGAGCTGCGTCATTATGACTTTGGTCCTGGCGTAAGCGTTCGAAAAAGCGATACTTGGAGGTATATAATAGACATCGCTAGAAGAAACCGAATTACCGGGTGGCAAAATTGTCAAGATGGGAGTGAATGGCCGAGAATCGCTGAAACGTATTTAATTTATACACAAAGTAGTCGAATTTATGGTGACATGCTCGAGAAGACAAAACAAAGCCGCGGCGGTACCACTCTAATTGATGCAATCAAATCCCAGTCAAAAGCTTCTGCAGCTCTGTTTGAATTGAAGACGAAACCTAAAGATAAAGAAAGTAAATCCGATAGTAACAGTACTAGTAAAGATGATGATAACAGTGGCTAAGTGAATGTGAGTTGTTTAGTCTTTAGTTTTTAGTATTTCATGACGCCGTTCGAAATAAAATAATTTTTTTAATTACGCAGAATTCTGTTTCGGTTGCAGACATTTTATTCGTCATACTTGTTCATACTTTTGCTTATGACCAAATTAAATATTTCTGAATCTAAACTAAAATTTACGTATTTATGTAGGTAATCCAATTGATGATTTATCTTTAGGTTATGATATTCATCTAAGAATAAAAATCAATCTAAACATTTTATTTCAACTGAACTTTCCTTTCAGGCTCACATTCGTTTTGGTAATGACTAATGACTTAATTGCTTCGGTTTGAATTACAACTTGAATAAATTAATTCTGAACAGTTTTGTCTTTCTTCAAGCACATCTGTTCAAGTTATTGTTAGTCCAAATGAGGAAAAAGTTGGTAACTGGTAAGCTCAAGTCACCTTTGTTACAAATTGCAGAAGAGCCAGAATCATAACACTTCATTGATCCGCTGGACTATTGGACACGCCATTTCCCACCTATGTTCCTCGCCGCCGGCAATATCACTTTTCATTTCAGAGACACTATCCTAATCAAAGCGAAAAACTGAAACCCTTGGGGATTTTATGAGGATTAAAGCTAATTTATCAAACCCACAATATAAAAATCAGCAACTTGTGCTTTGTCCTGTATATGAAAAACCTGTTCACTTTCTTTAGCTTCTTTCCTTCCTCTTAACTGCGAATAGAAGATCAAAATTGAATGAACATAACACATCCATTTCGCAGTGAAGCAAACCACACCTTCTCTATAGCTTTCTTCTCTAACCGACAAATTCATCCGAAATCAATCGTTTATTTTACGCATCATTTATTCCCCGCAAACGTGACGTTTGTGTAATATGAAACTGACTGACCATCGTGAAAAATTGTGTTCAACTTTTCCTTTCCAGTAAAAATTTGATATTTTTTTCAGATAATCAGTAAAAAATCAGGTATTTTTTGTATAGCATTGCTGGTTTATGCTAAGCCAGGACTAAGAAATATTTATTGTTCTTGTCTTATCCGTCTGTAATCATGCGAATAAAAGATCTCAAAAGTATTGATCGTTTTAGAGATCATGGTCTCATTATTCTGCCGGTTTGACAAGTGCTTGCTTCTTTGCTTTCTTTACGCGCAACTTGCAAGAAAAACGTATAAATCGTGATATAAAAATTAGTTTTTTTCTTGAATGAAAAATAAAAGCAATTTTTGCATGGCTTGTTCTGGCTCTGCTCTGATCGTGTCAAGCATTCTCCAGAAAAAAACTGGACAATCAACCTGCGCAACACACTATCAGAGCAGGTGTACGCAGATTATTGTACAGGTATCATTGTTTTATTGCCTCAAAGGTGCATTATCCAAATGGTATAATTGTTTTCAGCTCAGGGAGCACTAGTCAAATTTTCGTTTTTATTCTCCTTGTTTTATGAGGGTTGATTTTAATATTTCCTCTAGTTCTGGCCGCAAACTAAAAAAACTGTCCATTTTTTATCAATGTATTTTCCTTCCCTTTCCATGTCTCCTGACATGAAACGAATAAGAGGTCAGAAAATCATGCATTCATTTTATAGTATGTATGTAGTTCAAAAGTTGGTAGCGGGTAAACCTAAGCTTGAGTTGGTTATGAATGATGGTAGTCATTGGTCATGCAATTCCGTTTTTGCGGTTGGCTTCTTCCATCTGGATCCGTTCATGATCCGACAGCCGCGATGCATGCATAAATTCGTATTTTTCTCACCTGGTAGCTCGGTTTTACTTTGCTTCACACGGACGAGTTATGGCTTTAAACATTTGGTAATGATTCCAAGACAAAATGATAATTTTTCACACGATTTCTGCTGAGTAAATAGAAACTTGAATTTAACCATATTAGAAAGATATCATTTCATATGAAGTGAAGAAATCATTTTTCATTTCAGCCTAAATATTCAAGACGCAATCAGTTTTTATATTTTCCTCACAGTCGGTGGAACGTTATGCTCCTTTAAGACCTTTGCATGTCATTCAAACGGAAATTCCATGAGTGATCCAAATCTGCAAAAAATATTTGGCAAAGTTTATTTTTCCTAGGTGTGAAAACGTCGTTTTTACAACCTAACCCGGCCCAACTTAACCTGACAAAAATCAATACTTGTAAAAAATTATATAGCGATAGGAAACTTTCGTTAGTAAACGAGAGATTCTAACGTTAGATGCATATCTACGCACTTCTCCGCGAATATAAAATATTCTGTGTCCTTAAACATTTCATTACATCTTGTATCTTTACCCATAATTAGACCAGCAAGCACTTGCTACAATTTTCTAACTGCCTGCCTGTCAATAATCGAAAATGTTTCAGAGGATTGCAATTTCATGCTAATTCTCATCTTTCGCATCAAGTAAAAAAGGTGATTTCGTTTAAGGGAAAACAAGATTTCGTATTATTTGTTTCTCCGCCACATCATCATCATAAATATATTTGCAGAAGAAGTGGTTAATGTCCTTCTCTGATTGTGAGCGGCTCCCAGAACGAATAGATCGTCAAAAAGATCAGACAGAATTCCATCTTCTATTTTAAAAAAATGATTACTAGAACTGTGCATTTGAAAAGTTTGGGCTTCAAACAATGTAGCATCTCTCTTTCTCATTCACATGATTACCAGTTTATCACGATTTTTGTTTGGACGATGATAATCATGACGTGAGTCTCACTCCTGCAGTAAAGCCTTTTTAATATCAATTCAATTTAACACATTTCGGTGTAGTTTCTTCCACTTTGTTGTAAGCTAAAGCTATGCTGTCAGAAAAAAGGCAGAGATTAGTGCGTTTTGTCCAGTTCTGGGTTTAACAAACAATTAAAATTTTGTACGTTTGACTAGTTCAACCGCATATACTCTTAAAATAATCAAACAATTTGCTTCTTTTACTCTAGTGGGATTTTTATCAAACCTGGGTACATAGTTTCTGTATTCTTTGCTAGTCAATTAAAGTTCACCGCCACCTCTGACGATTCAATTGTGATTTTGAGATTAGAAAAGGTTTGGGGTTTGGCCAGACCCTCTCCGGCTAAATTTTGCTGAAAAATATTATGCAGGTTCAGGTTTGGCCAACAACTTCAAAAGTACAAATTATCGTGGGACTTCTTATGCCTACAGGATCAAGAGAAGAGCGAGCAGCAATTTTTCTTGAGAGACTAAGGAAGAAACAACAAAGCAAAGTAGCTATATTTTGAAAAAAATAAGTTTTCGTAGGAAAAGAATTATAGGAAAATCTTTTCGACTTATTGCATTTTAGAAAATTGACTAACGCAATAGTGCACACGTCATGCATCACGTTACATCACATCACATCAAGGAAAGCCAATTTACTCGTGCAACGGTTGTCCCGATATAATTCGTGAATCAATTTTCTCTTACGCTAATGACTCCTCTACTCTCTGGAATAACAAAAAGGGATTTCGACAATAAAAGTGGCAAGTTTACATAATGAATTCTCTTCTGAAAGATGCTTCTGTGCCAGGGGCGAACAAAACAGAGCATCTCTTTAGCTCGGCAGGTATCTTTTTACGCATCGTCATCCGTCATCTCGTCATCTTCTTTTATGGCTCCTTCGGCAGTACTTTGACTAGAATATCAACAAAGGTGTACGGTAGACTTTTTTTCCTACATGACCAGCAATACAATAGACTTTATATAATATCCCCTTCCTGGCCATAAGAGATGATTCCATGATTGCATGTATTATTATGCAAAAGGTAGTAAAACGAATGTGAATCGGAACGGAATAGAAGAAAGATTTCCTGTGGATTGCATGACGACTTGGCATTTTCTTCAGTCTTCCCCGCCTATTTGGCAGGGTGCAAAAGTAATCATCGTCACCTTTTATCATACAGAGGGAGACTGAAGATTGAAGGAGTCATAGTCATAAAATAGTTGAAGCTCCTCATAAAATGCAATTGCTCTTCCTTTCCGTTTTTTGTTGACAGAGTCCAAGTCCAGTTCGGTGAGAAAATTTATTTGCAGTCGAAGTCAACCTATGCACTAGTTTGGTAATTTAAGAAGTCATGCTGATTTTACTTTATACTACATACTACCCGTCTAAGTCCATTACCTTCAGCAATACATTTTTTAATCTTTCTATTTTTTCATTTGCTTAGCAGCTGTCATTATTTTTGGCTCGTTCACATATTTAGCGAACATGGCATTCGACTTGAGTTTAGCTCCAAATAGTTTTTTTTTCTTTTCCAGACCAAATCCCCCAAATTGCTAATCATCTCGATCTTCAGCAAAAAGAAAGAAAATTGCATACACGCGCTCCTTGTCTCTCCGATTTCCTGCTTTTCTGAAATTTTTTGCTAATCAACGAAATGTGTTCAATCCCAAATTTTTTCCCCTGTGCAAGTACAAGTACCGATTGTACTAAAATTCATCATAAACTTTTGAAATTCAGGCTGGGCCAAATTATGTATGTACCTATGACCCTACTTTACTATAATTTCCTTTTGGCCTATGGCACACATGATGTTGATGTACATTTCATGTCTATCTGTCTGGTGCGGTGACCGCACTGCGGTCAATAGTTAGACTTTTTGAATGATTCATTTTCATTTCTTGTGACAGGTATGATATGATGATGCTCGCATCTTACGTATGATTGCCATTGGCTAGAGATTATGGCAGTACTGTTCTTTTATATGAGATTCTCACAAACAAATTGCACAAGTCGGGCTCTGACAGGTCCCTGTCCATTCGAATATGTAAACTACTCAAATTAAACTAGCCACCCTTTTCCTGTTAAGAATATTGTGCTATTTTTTTACACTTAAATATTATCACATTATCATATCTCTTCGCAAATGGCACAAACCTACAAAAACTACAGCGAATTTACAATGTACAATTTCTCCTGACTTTGGAATGGATGTCGATTATAAAAACAATAGGAATACTTTATGAAAATCGCTTCTTTTTATTTAAAAAAAAATCTCTTTTTAAAGATGTTTTACAAAGAATACTGAAAATTTCTGTAATCCTTAGTATAAATGAAGCAAGGCTAAATTACGGAGGATGAAGATGCCAAAGACTTGCTTAGTTTAGTTTGATCTGATCTGCCATTGCCATTCCTCCTTTTCCTCTTCATCTTAACCCATGCGAAGAAGAAAAAACGATACGAGATTTTAAGAATTGAGAGGGTACATGAACCAGACTTTAACAATCAAACCCTCCGTCCATGCGTCCACGAACAAACATGAACTACGGATGAATGTAATATGTAGTAAAAAAACAAGCAACATTTTTATCTGCCGTATCACATCACATCTCATCATGCATTGCATGTAAGTTGCTTTGCAGCCCAGGCCAAAGGAACGAAGCCAGACCAGACCAGGTAATAATGTACATTTAAGTAAGAAGGTATTGCATCGTATTAAATAAAAAAAAGACTTTTCTTAATGCCTGGCTTGGTTTGCTTTGGCTCGTTTGTGTAGCTGTGAATCATGAATTGAACGTGTGAATAAGCCAAGCCAATGCAGCAGCATTAGAGTTACATACGAACGTAATATGAATCCATGAATATGAATCCATTCGATTCGTTCATTGTTGGAATCTTATAGAGGTAGAGGAAGGAGCAGATCAACAATGCAATGTGTGAAAAAATCATTGTTGCTGCTGTTTCGTTCTCTTGCATTCCCTGCGTTGAGTTCACAACAAACACAACTAAGTCTCGAGAGGAGTGAGTAACAAAAGTGAAGAAGACCTTTTTAGAAGTCCATGATTTCCTATACCCATAAATATCCCTGATTTTTTTCCAGCAAACACCGTAAAAAGACATTCCCCATAATAATAATCAGTATTATACTTAAACAGCTATAGTGTTTGGTAGTATTACCTTTATTGCCTTCGTCAAAAAATGATAATATTGCCAGCAGCACTTCTGGTGTTTTTTTGTTTCCCCCTTTTGCTTTTTGTGGAACACGAAAAACATGTGCCTGGACATATACAAGAGGAATACTTCTTCCTTCAACTTTGATCAACGATGAAGTGAGTAAAGATGTTTTGAGCTAGAGAAGAAGGGTCCAACATCAACGATTACTTTTGAGAGATTTAAGGTTTCATTTCAAAAATGAGATACCTGCTTTCAGCCATAGCTCATGTAGTATTTTTGGGAAGATGAAGGGAAGAAGTAACTTGATTATTTTTTCTGGAGCTGCTGCTGAGATTTATTTGGATAGGGAGCAGTGAGGAGCATTAGCAGCAATGCAATGTGTGTGCTCAGGTTTAGTGATTGTTGATTATGGTTCCATCGGAATATTTTACGTTTGAGCCATTGCATGAATATTGGTAATGTAATCTTCTCCGGTTCCAGTAGAACGAAGAGGATCAGACGAGAAATATGTCATTGGATTATCGTCCTCATCCTCACAAAAAAACTTTTTTTTCTGGTGACAATAGGAAAAGAATGCTTTTTTAAACGACAGTATTAAACGAGAAAGGAGGAGTAAAAAGTCTTTTAAAAAAGAGATTGAAAGTGAATACCTGGAATTTAAGGTCGTTTCTTTGTCAAAACCTGGGACTTGTGGTGGTCTTCAGTTTATTCCTCACAGTTCACGAGAGAAATTTGAACCGGGATCACCATCACCATACCTTACAAAAATACTCTGATTGTGAAAAGTTCGTGGAATAATCATGGTTTGCTGCATCGGAGACCGACTTCGAGTTTGTATTATCAAAGTTTAAAATCTTTATTGTTTTTTGCCCTCTTGTTCTCCCATGCAGCAATGTCTCCTGGAAAAAATATAATTATAGTGATGCAAGAGCCGCCACTAATTGTTAGAAAATGCGAAGAGCCCATTGTTTTCTCGTGAGTTGAGTGCGAGTGGAAAAAGAGAAGTAGTGCGCGGAAGTCCAGTTCCAGTTCCAGTCTACTTTTTAGTGGATCGTGCAACTGAGTTCATGTAGGAGGTAAAATGCACTAGAGCTTGTTACCACCTCCATATATTTACCTCAAATCAACGGAAACTTGGACTTTGGATATTTTTGACGCAATTACCAATTAGGAAAACTTTTTGTGTGAAACAGGTAAAATGGAATTTTAATTACATATTGTTTTCTATTTCATCTACTCTTCTTCATGATTTAAGATGAATTCGAATCAGAGATGGTAAAATCAAATGCGTTTGAGATGGGTAGAAGTTTTAATTGAAATTTTAAAAGATACCTTATTATACTGGTCTATCAGAATTAAGAAGTGAGAAATTCCTCACAGGTTTTCTCTGCTGCCCACCTGCCGATCAAAGCCATTTGACATCTCTGATTGGAATCGGTTTCTCTCACTCAAGTCAAGTACATCTTGTGCATTTTAAAAAGATAAGTTAGTAGGTACGTATGCAACTTTTTATGCAAACCCATGTCCACGAATAATGTTTTGGAAAAAAAGTAAATTCATAGCTCATTAGACGCAGCATTTTTAGTGGGAAAACTACTTAAGAGATAAAAGTGATGTGATGATGGCGATGGTGTTGAGTTGAACCTCTCAATACCAAATAGCACCCTATTTATCACTTTGCATTCCAATTGTTTGAAAAGAGGAGAAAAGGCTCACAGGCATATCATCACTATCAACTATACTCATTTCAAAACATGAGCCATAAATAACATCTAAATCGGAGCTTGAACTCAAAACTTGACTCCGCTGGGAAATGTGGAGCAACAAGTGGTTTGGTTTGACTTTACCATCATCATGCCATAAGTGAGGATGCTTTCTTTTTTAGTGCTAATGATAAATATAAAGCTCACAACCAAACCAATATTCAATTCAATTTTATCATCACCACATCATCCTTTTTTCATAAGCAGCAAAAGAATTCAAGTGCATTGGTATTTATTTATTTACAAGAGTATGACCGTGAGCAATAATAACAACAAAACTAATACGATTGCCATTGCACTCTGCTCTGTGCCCCCATCTTAAAAGTAAGTACTCGTAAAAACGATAAAATACGTATGTATACCTACTTTTCATTCTTACTCTCGTGAAGAAAAAGGTGCTTCAATCCAGTGCTCATTGAAGATCGAAGAGCCGAAATCACAGGTAAAGAGCTAACTTACGTCGGGTATTGTTCCCAGAAAAAAAATCTTCAAGAAGAAAAGCATAAAAATGCTGGACAGTTGCAGTAGTAAAGAAATTACACAGGATTTGTAATAATATACTTACACGGTTTCTTTCCATAAGATCGTGAATCGTGATCATGAATGCATTGCATCCTGTGCTTACCTTATGTCCGGCCGCATTTTCTTCAATTACATCAAAGGAATCAATTAGATCTCAAACTATATGCAAAACAGACTAGTCTAATCAAGTTGAAGACAATCAAGAGCAGTACTAAACATGCTGGCTAAAATGAATATATGATTTCGAATAACCTCAAATAGACCATGGTGTCTGCGGAGAATTTGTGGCTGATCTGTCAATTTAAGCGAGACACTTTTTCCCTAATTTGAAAACTACGGCATTATGGAAGAAGCAAGCATAGCTGTATGAATGCTTTTGTTTTTCGGAAGGAACGAACGGGATAATGACAAGTCAAGCCACAGTACTTGAACTTACCTGCATGGGTTTTTATAACTTGGGCTCTTTGGTAAGACTTCTCACAAAAGAGTCGACTGAACTAGTGGGCTTCATTTAACTCAGAGTCACGAGATGGTCTGGATTCTGAATTGGACTTTACCTGACTTCAATTCACATTGTTCCCCACCTGGTTTTTTTTGGTGAGGTCGAAAAAGAGTCGGTTTATTTTTTTGTGAATTGAAAAAACAAAAATTCGGAAGGTTTCCTTTTCCCCTTTTATTCATATCCGCGCATCTGTGTTGGTGACTTGACTTAAGTTTTGTATTGTTTCAATACCCCACTTGACTTGCCAGCATCATGCAATATTGTTTTCTCATGACAATGCAAAAGTTCAGTCTGTAAAAGGAAGTTGAAGGATGCAGTGGTCAATGAAACACAAAATTCTTATATTTTTTTAAATTGTGACTGTGACAAAGCTGATTTGATAAAGATTCGTGTGTATAATCTTCAGAAATATTTTGAGTTCCTTCCGTTTAAAAATTTGTGAAATATGATCTATGATATCGCCACTATCATCATCATTAAGTGCCAATTTAACTGTCAAGTGTTATCAGGAAGAAGAGTCTTCTCATGCTTCTCTCTCAAAGTCCAAGTGAAAAGAGGCGCATATATTCATATTCATCCAAAGAATTACTCAAAAAACGAGCAATACAATACTCATGATTATGATTACGACTTACGACAACAATGCAATACCTGTTTTTTATAATAAATTTAATGGACTGTTGAATCACCGGTAACTTAGCTCACTGTTGATTGCATTTTGCCACTTGTTAAATTGATGTGCAACCATGAGCAAAAGAGAGGATGTGATATGTCTGTAGGATGCTGTTTCTGGCTTAATGCGTGCTAAATACTAAATATTTTTTAAGAAAAAATCTTATGCACACATTCCTCCCTTATCGCTTATATGTATATTTTGTGCAACTTTTAACTGGCAACTTGCGAGCGACGACATCAAGGAAAAAAGTCAACAGTGCAGTTCACGTACAACGTATTAACAAGTGTAATCCGCTACTTTTTTATGGGGACCAGGACCACGGGAGGAATACCAAACCAACGACTTCAACTCTTCTAAACAATCGTATTTTCCTCTATCTGCATACAAATTAGCCAAAGTGAAGCCAGGTAGGTTGATGTGCTCTTTAAAACGGACGAGCTAAAAATCCTTTTTAGAAAAAACCCGCTTGCTTTAGTTCAGAAAAAGCACTTGTTTGTTGTTTCAAATTCCTTTTGTTCATCGGCCTTACACGATTTTACGATTTTTGCTTACCCACAAACAAACGAAGAAAAAAAAATTGTGAAACGTGAGCATGTTTCTCCCTCTTTCTTGTGGGGACCGGAGTAGAGTAGACCAGACCACCTCACATTTTTCAAATTTTAATAATGTTCATCATAATGAATCATATTGATAATAAAGGCAAATAAAAATAAATCTAATGAAGAATGAGCCGAATTGAACATGAACAACAACACAAATACATTTGCAATTTTTTGCGATTCAACAAGGCGATAAAGTAAGAAACAAATGAATACAAACGCAATGATCGATCTCCCAGTTTTGCAGGTTTTTTTTTGCGATTTACAATTGTTCGTTCTATTCAGAGAGGAGTTCTTTTTCATAAAAAGCGACATTATAAAAAATGTTCCCTACTGACTCAGATATAACCCTTCGCTCTTTTGTACAATAAAAAATCCTTAAGTGGTCATAAAGTCACAAAGATATGCAAATTTTAAAAAAAATCAGTAGGTACGGGAGTAGGACACACCGGTAAAATATAAACTGTTGAGCCAAACCCATTTTGTCGATTCCATCATTTTGCCTTGTTCACTCGTCGCGTCACCTTCTTCGATAAGTACATGCCATTTTCATGATCCTCGAGTCGACAAAAATCGCAAAACTTATAAATAAGCCACCGGCAAAGCAATGAAGCAACAAAGAGTAGACATGAAATGAAGATAAAAATCATTGCAATTTTCTGATACATGACAGGTTTGACACATAATCCAACTTTAGAAAAAGTTTTTAGCGTTTTTCATGTTAGTCTTTAAGGACATTATTAATTTTTGCGAAGGCGAAGGATACAATATAATACGATGACAGGTTGGTCGTAAACCAAGAGTGTAATTTTTACTGGTGTCATGTGCCACCTAAATCGTGTATAAAGAGAAGTAAGAAATCGCTCAGACTCAGAATCGTTGTCAAGTAATTATTGTGAATCTCGTTTTAAGCCCATGTCCAACCAAACCAAGCTAGGCTAGATCAGACCAGGTCAGCAGTCAGATGAAATGATTCTTAATTAAAGGTAATAAAGTCAACAGAAAAGGAATAATACACCGGGTAATTACAATAGGGAAAAGGCTACTAGGCATTACATTTTATCCTGTAGTACGACTTAACGAGGAAAATTACTAGTGAATAACGGACACATGAAAGTGCTTTTGACTGTTAATCAAATCAGAATGACGTTTGCATATTTTCCTCAAGAATCATTACTGTAAGCTTAGTCAAGTGAAACGGATAAGCTTCTGGGGCATAAGCCAAACCAAGTCAAGTAAAAATGACAGCTACAGCGTCAAAGTCACCTGTCAAATTAAAAAATGCCAGAATTTATCTGTCACTTTGTTGACCCGATAGTCACAATGGCATCGAGAAGAATGTGAAGTATGCACAGGGTTGGCAAAAATCGTAATGTTTAGAATAAGAACCAATGGGTGCATTTATGAGTGGGAAAGGCAATTCAAATTTGAAGGTTTAATTTATCCTATGGTCCAATACAAGTGCCTATATCGAATATGTACTACAATAAAATCAGTGATTACCCTCAAAAGAGTCTGTATTTTGACCTTTTGTCATTGCTTCAACTGCTAGTCCTACATTTAAAATACACTTGTTCCTCAATATTTATCACTACTTCTTTTCGACCTGCCGTTTAGAAGTTACTTCCCTAGTTTAAAGGCTAATTAAGGAATGCAACGATGCTGACCGAGCATTTGTGCAGAGGGAAAGTGTGCGTACCATTGTTAACGTCACTCACACCTAATTTATTTGGTGGCGAGATGATATTTGTTTTTTTCTTCACATTTTATTTATTGCAATATCATCTCTTTTTATTCTGTATTCTTCTCAAGCAATACTTGACACAGATTTTTATGATTGAGAAGCGGAAGGAAAACCTTATTCTTAATTCTATCGTTCTTTGCATCTTTTTTTTTCTCACAAATTCTCTGAAAATCTTGATCATTCTGATTCTGACAGTTTCATTTGAAACGAGACATTTCTGAAGAATTCGAGGATGACTTCCGTAAAATTATCTTCTTGAGTAAGAAAAAAACTCGCAAAGGCACAGTTGTTAGCACAGGGGATTTATGGACGTAAGTGGACTGCAAAAAGAGCTATTTTTCTGGCAAAGTTGCAAAAAAATAAAAACAATTGTCATGCTATGCCACATGTCGTTCTTCCCTGTTTTACTAACTATTTAGCCATTATCTCATCTTTTCCCTTTTGTTTTGTCGTAAAGCAAGGAGTAAATCATGCAAATGATCTCAACTGAAAGCGGTTTTCATCAGGGGTATCATATAGCAAGAACTCCATTTCTGTGGGTGAAACAGGTACCATCATTATGATTCACTTTGTAAAACAATGGACTGACTGTGACTATAAAACTAAACCATAAACATTGTTTGAATTTGAATGTAGAGAAGATGATGTAGGGCTTGTTCAATGTCCAAAAACATTTTGGCTTGCAGAGAGGAACAGACAGAGACAGAAAAGGGAAATAGCGAGATCGTATCAGTTTTCAAACAACACATTTATCCTCTCTCTCTCGGGTGTCATCATCTAAATAACTATCCCACTTTTTTATTTCAATTCGTTGCACAAACTTTAAATTTTAAATGCGATTATTTGCAATATTGTAATTGTAATGAGAGTTTTACAAAAACATATTATCATTTATTCATGGCGATAGTGAGAATGGTCATATGATGGCGGATGTTACTTTTTTAATGAGTCCACCCCGTACTAAAGTTTTCTTCAAATTCATTTCGGCGAATTAAAAAACGAGATTCAAAAATGACTATATATGGTCATGTTATTTGCATTTAAAGAAGTAAGAAATTAACGGTCTTTTGACGGGAGATTATTGTCGCGGCAGGACTCGTAAAAATATCACCACAACACAGACTCTGTTCTCTCTTCGTCCACCAAAATGACTTGTAAAGGGGGATATAAAATGTCATAGAGCCGCTATACACTCACTCACGATTTTTATAAGATGACATCGCCAGATAAAAATGTGAAAATGTGTTTTGTTCGCCTAATAAAGAATGTAAAAATGCAACGAGAGTACGAGTACAGTCAGCATGGCTGCGTGAAAAAATGATGAATTAAGTTGATGCATTGCTAAATTATGGAAATAAAATGGAGTATGAAAACCGTTGCAATGTAGTACATATGGCTCCTCAAAATGGGATTTCGTCATTAATCTCCCCTTTTAAAAATTAAATCGGTTGACTAAACCCGAGTATATTAATTGAAATGTTTTATACATAACGAGGTTATACATAAATACCAAGGTAACAAATGTATTGACTCACTCTGTGGCAAGGGAATTAAAATACTATAGGTTACGACATCCGAACTATAGTTACAAAAATCGTGATGACGTCAATCGGTTACCAAATGCCCTTCCATGCCAAAGTTCATTTTCTTCATTTAAATGAG
>JAHZMX010005630.1:0-11397 GCA_027743895.1 Seira musarum
AACCAACCGTGCACATTCCTCGTAAGTTAGATTAAGTCGAAACGAACCGAATATATTGGAAAGTTTGAAGTTGAAGAATGAACTTGATTTGCCATGGGCACACAAGCGAATATCATCTTTTCAAGGAGGGAACGCATGATAATTCTCAACGCGCAATATTGTCATTATAAATCAGACTTGTTAATGGGTAACAACGGGTAGGTGGGCAACGAAAAACCCACCCGGGTTTTAACGGGTATTCCCCACTACCTCAAAAGCGGGTTTTAATGGGTTTTGGGGGCAATAAAAAATACGTATACAATCATTGAGTAATATAAGGCGGGAATTCAAAATTGCCCATTATTACCCGTTATTACCCACTCGCTTTTATTGCCCATTAAAACCCGTTTTTTGGTCAATATACGCCGCCTGATAAATCGGGGTAATTTGATACATGGTTTGTGCATAGTTACAGTTGCCATGAGTCCAATATTACCCATTAAAAGCCGTTTTTGGCGATTATAACCTATCGCTGCCAAAAGCGAACAAACCATCACCAAACCAGAAGAAATGAAAAATATGTTATAGATCATATTTGAAACGTTAAATGAATTTTCCCTTTCATTAAGTTATGTAATTTGATTTTCTTGGCTGTCGACTCCAGATTCAGGTAATTGGCATTTTCGCAGAATTGAATTAGTATTAGTGCAATCAGTTTGCAGTTCCTGTGATTCATTCCAAGACGGTCATTTTGAAGTGTCATTCGAAGTTCTAGCTTGTCTCAGTTCATCGGAATTCAAAATAGAAATTTCTGGTTATCCACCCATGGTAACCTGGTCCTGCGCCCAATCATTTTTCGGTCGTCGTAACAAGCACCCCAATTAAGCTATCGAGTCCCTCACGACGACATAACCCATTACTACCCACTTGTTCCCATTATTGTCCATTAAAACCCACTATTGCCCGTTAAAACCCGATATTACCAGGTGTCCACTAATTTTTTGTTATTACCCGCCGGTAATTAACATGTCTGGTATAAATTTTTTATATTGTGGAAAATATTAAACATTTTATTATATTACCGCAAAACCGTACAGAATGTTATCGCTGCCTTGTTTTTGTTTGAATAGTCACGGCAGAAAGTAAAATAATATTTTTAAGTTCTCCCCTTAGATTTGGATCTCCTTTTAGAAGACATACTACGTTGCGATTCAAATTCTGTGAAAGCCGTTGCCTGTAATATAACAAGGAAATTTAAACCAAAGCGAATGAAACAAAAGAATAGAGGTTGATGGAAAACACCATTGGCGCTAGAAACTGTTTCAATTTTACCACCTCAAGATAAGTCTTAGTTTTAATTAAACCTCTGATATGAACAAACGATTCATTCCTATTTACTACCCTGTTTGCCTCTTTAGCCCGCTCCCAATTTTTACTCTCAATCCGGTATGATATATTTGTTCAATTGTTTTCATACGCCAACATCTATTTACAATGTCCGTTAATCTTTCATGCGATCAATCCTGCTTGCTTTTCCAAATACGTGTATTCAAACAAACGTTTTTTTTTATTTTTGTCTATTGTAAAACTATATAACCAGTGTGGTTCTTTGTTATCTTTCTTTGTTCCTTGTTTGTTAAGTTTCTTTGTTATATCTAGAAATGTTTCATTAAATTTTATTAATTTTTCCTTTGCAAGAAACTTCAATCAACTAAAAGTACTCAGCTCTTTTGATCGGCAAAAACGGTGCAATTTTGTATCCGGCCTCCATAGTAATTCACTAACTTTTTCATACGCAGGTGGTGGTCTAATTTGTGTACTGATTAGGAATGTCGATGAATTTCACAATAAACTTGTACATTGCATAAATTTAGTAAGATGCTTTATTTGTTTAACCAATTTCATATAAATATTATTATTTTGAAACCCATGATAGTTTTTGGCAAATTGTTGGTTCAGTTTATACCACCAAGAAAAACAAATTGAAAGCTAAATTGTGTATATGAAAAATCTCCAGTTTATCTGAATGCTGATGGACCAATGTGCGTACTTCTTTCCTATTTATCATTTGCTGTTTGAAGCTTGGAAAAAATTTCAAGTTTTTATCATTGTTGTTATTTTGAGTCGTTCGAGTTCAATACGAGGTTATCTATGCTTATTTGCTCCTGTTAAAATCTTATCGGATTTACATGATAGAGTTGCTGCATCTGATTTACAAGAATTGCTCTTTACCTCACACCTCAGGCTTTTTATACATTTAAGACGAAACACTATTTTTTAACTGACGACTTCATCCAGTCTGTCATGTACCTGTTATTCGGCAATGGTGGAATTTAACCAAAGAACAATATTTGTTCAATTCCTTTAAACGATAAGGTAGCGAATTGGAATTTCATGTGCAAAACGTACAGCATCGTTTTTAAGGTTTTATTTACCAATTGTAAATAAACTCTCACAGATAAAAAAAGTTGAGTATACCAAGCATTTGTGGCTTTCGTTTGAATGTGTAGAACTCATTGTTTTCATTATTACCATTGCTGGCTCACATTAGGTCAATTGTCTCCAGAAAAATTGCACAAATTAAAATAAATGGGTAGACTTTCAAAATTTTGGCTTGCCATTTTGGTGGCTCTTATTGTGCTCCCGAAACTATCTGAGCTTAGAAGAGTCGACTTTTATTCCCGTGGACCACCTTGCAGGAATTTTATATTATTGGAGGAGAAAGAATGTGGCGACGATTGCCAGTGCCAATACGGGACTTGGGGAAGTTTTTCAAGATGTAATAAGCAAACGGCAAGGTGTGAGTGTATCGACTGGTCCGGACAAGGCAGAAAATTATATCGTTCCAAAAATGGTACCTGCATTATACAGAAAGGGGTTGGAGATCCTTGTAATACCCATAAAGAGTGTGAATCCATTCCGGGGGAAGCATACTGCCAATATGAGCATCACGGCTCGTCAAACAGAAAACGCAGTTACGAAGGATCGTGCCAATGCAAAAAAACCTCAACGTGGCACAAACCAAGCGGAAAATGTTTTTTGAAGTATCCAATACTAGGAGATCCATGTGAACTTTCTGATCATTGCCGCCATGGAACCCTTGGGAATTTTTCAACCTGCGATAGAGTAACCAAAAAATGCGTCTGCATGAAATACGGCGGGGGCCAAAACAGCACGGAGGTAATTTATTACGGCCTGCGGAGGAAATGTGTACTCAAGAAGGAGTACTATGATTTATGCGAAAACACTGATGAATGTCGAGCTAATTTGGGACCAGATGTGGTATGCGGCTTAACTAAGTACACGCATAAGTATGTGTGCCACTGTCCACAAGGAAGGCTTTGTAAGACTAGTAGATTTTTGCGGGTGACGAGAGGAAAAATTACGTTCTCCACTGAAGGTGCTACGAACATTTCAACAATTTACGATGAGAGGTAAAGCAGGAACATGCAGAAACATACTCAATGTGTTGTGGTTACGGCGTGCTTATATAAACATTTCCTTTTATAGTCTCCCAATAATTGCTGGAGTACTTTCTGCAGCCAACGTTATCATAGCGGTCTTCTTATTACTGTGTTTCTGTCGCCCGGCAGGTATTCTTGGCAAAATACGATATTGGAAAAATGAAATTAAAAGTAAGTATTACTTAAGGTCGACAAAAACAGCTCGACTGCGAGATTACCTAAAAAAACAACTTGCATGAACATCTAGGGTGATATAATACCTTGCAATACTTTAGAAAATTGGACTTCCCAAGACGATCATGAGGTCCAATATGTAGCGAGTGAAGAAGGAATTGCATTAGGGTTTTGTTCTAATATGAATGACAAAGTTCACCAAGATGATAACGCAAACTCTCGCGTATTATCGTCTGATGGGAAAATCCGAGGAAATGGTCAGTCGGTTTAGGATATAATTAATTAATTTTGAAACAAGGCAGGGTTTATATTTTGACTTCTATATTAGAGAATGGACTTAAATATGCAGTTGTCGAAGACTTTAGTTACGCAGATGGACAAGCCAATTTGATCGTGATGCAATCTAGCGCAAAAGAAGCTTTAAGCAATTTGCAAACAACTCAGGATGAAATTGAGAACAACTTTGATACAAATGAAGTGCTTGTGGAAGGAGCTCTATGTTTCTGTGACCCGCTTAGTATTTTGAGCAAAGTGCGTCAATGGATATGTGTAATAATTCAGGGTAAAACTACAATAAACTGCGATTTACAAAAGATGCGTAGTACGACGTGCCGTCTCAAAATACATACACGCACAACTTGCACATAATCACAAGACTTTTTAATATTCTGCAATAATTTTAAATAATGTTGTTTCCCAAGACGTTTATCTCACACAACACGTAGCAGATGATCGAGTAAGTGCTCTGGATTCTGGTTTGAACATAAATGGTGGAGAACATCAAGAAAATGCCGCAAACTTTATTCAGACCTTCCCTGACGGTAATTTTTGAAGACATAATTAATGAGTTTTGGCTACAATGAATAAATTTTAATCTCAAGCAGGTTAAATATCCTGGTAATATGATCTTTTTAGATAAAGTCGCTTCCTACTTTCTTTCTGACGGTTACGTTGTAGCAGATAAACAACGCATTTTGATAGCGTCTGAAAGCGATATAATTGGTGGAGTGCAACAGAAAGGTACGTACAGAAGACCCTGGTTTGACTTTTTCAGACCCTAAATTTGAAAAAAATTGGCAATTATTTAACGCTTTAATGAATTGGTTTGGAACTACGGCAAAACTAGGACAAATATCTTATGAAACACCGTATGTGGTCTTTTTTAGATAATGTCCCCTCCCAAAACGTTTATGCAGGGGAATATGTAGAAAACAGGGAAGGAATCACGCTAGGATCTGGCTCAGAAATAAATGCCGGAGAACACCTAAAGCATATCACGAACCATGGTCCCATATTTTCTGACGGTAAAACTCGAAAGAATGGTCATTTAAATTAGGTTATAATTAATTTTGAACCGAAGCGTGGCTAGGACCAAAATCGTTCCGTAATACCTTGTGATCTCCTTAGATAATTTTGCTACCAAATACGTTTGTGATGGTGAGCACGTACCAACTGAACAAATAATTCCGCTGCGGTGTGACTCCAATATGTATGACGCACTACAACAAAATGATACAGCACATCGTGATGCGACTTTCTCTAACGGTAAGACCCGAAGATTTAGTCAATTATTATAGACAGTAGTAATTTTACAATTAGTTAGTTTCGAATGAATGAAAGACCAATACGTTTTTATCATATTAGAAAACGAATATGCTCAATATGTTGCCACCAAAGACAATTTTGCCGGCTTGACCCAGTTGAACCTAATACAACCTACGTTAGCAACAGCTCCAAATAATTTTCAAACCACTCAAGATGAAATTGATTGCAACTCAGAAAGAGATGAAGTGCTTGGGACAGGAGTAAGCAGCGTAGTTTACAAAGGCAAATACGGCGGAAGGGTAGCAGCAATCAAAAGGATTCTGCACATTTCTAACGACTTAAAAGAAGCAGTAGAAAAAGAAATTAAGCTTTTTAAAGATTGTCGTGATCACAACAATATTGCTACACTTTACCACTTCAAGCGGACGGAAAGCAGTAGTGCAACTATGACGTACCACCTTGCAATCGAGTTTTGTAAAACTACATTGGCAAAATGTGTCAAAGATAATAATTTGCAAATTTTACGAGTTCAAATTCTACATCAGATTTGCTTAGGCCTGCAGTACATATAAGTAACGAAATTCGAGATGGATGTACGCATTTTACAGTGTCGGTGGCATCAGGTTCAAGTAAATGGACATGCCCAGAAATTTTGCAGGTTTCCGTGCTAGGGGAAAGCGTAAAATTAGTAAGCTCATGTCTTTCATGGTTAATACAATTTAACAAAAATGTATCAGAATTGTCTAAAAGTCAAATTGCTTGGTATGCAGACGTCTAAAGGAGACATTTTCAATCTTGGGTGTCTCTTTTACTACGTGTTTACTGGTGGCCAAAATCCCTTCCATTGCGCTCCAATATCAGAAGACAAGTACAAACCTGATTTAAATCTCCAGCATTTTAAGGACGGAACAATGTATTACAACTACGTTCGGCTAATAAAACTGATGATTCAGTTTAATCCCAAGGAGAGGCCGTCCGTAGATGATATATTAAACCATCATCACGTATTTTGGGATTTTCGAAGAAAATTGGATTTTTTCATTACAGTGAGCAACTTTACAAATGATGACAGACTGAGAAAAATGGAGCAATGTTTGCGACAAAATCATAATAATTGGGCAGACATCCGCTATTCAAACGTAGACAAAATTTTTGCCGCTAGTAAGGAAAACATTTCGAATCCACAAACAGAGAGTTCCGGTGCTGGAAGCATAAACGATAAAAAGCACTCGGAAACTTCTATTGGCTGGCTGGCATGCTTAAGTCAAACAGTCCGCGAAATCATTAAAAGGAGCCCAAAAAAGCTTGATCAAAATGGAAAATCGGTCATTGCACTCATAAGGGCAATTCGAAATCTCAACAACCATTTAGTGGAAAAACCAATGGTCGGGGTTGAAGAAGTGGGACGCCCTCCAAAAGATTATTTTCTTTATTGGCATGCAAAGGAAAGATTTCCATTCCTACTCGACCTTACTTGGACTGCGTTTATAAAATGCTGGCAAAATGAACTAAGTACGAATGGAGGTCAAAGCTCGTCCAACCCAACTGGGCCAGACCAAAGCCAGTTCTTATTGGAAGATATGTACAAGGATGTAACGTATTGTTTTGCCAAAGACTTACTATGAGCACGTGTTTAATATACACTTCATTAGGTTGAAGGGAGAAAATGTAGTACTTGGTTGCTTCCTGTCAGCTTTGAAAAATGTGAAGAGAATTCTTGCTTAGTCTTAAGCCCTACCTTCATATGTCCTTCTTCCTTCCTTCCTTGGGGAAAAAATCAAGCAACCTTACTCAAGCAATGCCTCAAGTAATGTCTCCATTACGATTTCGTTGAACAGTCGAAGAAGTGACTTGACTCAAGTAATTTCTACGTTTAAGCAATTTTTAAGTTGCTTGCTTAAAATCAATTCATTTATGTCATTATTCCCAGAGATACCATGAATCATGACTGTAAAATTTAAATACGGTTGTTACGTGAACAAAAATTGACTTGATCTGAGCAAGGAGTTTCTCCACTTTCTGCTAGAGGAAGATTCTTCTTTCTGAAAGGGCCAAATATGCCAACCTACCTTAAGGAAGGTTTGCTTACTTAAGGAACTCAACGTTCCAAGGAACCTGTGTCTCCATTTAACTTGCTTCGTCTCCAAGCAATAACTTGTGGACATATGGAGATGGGGCCTTAAATTATGTTAGGTTAGGCAAGTTTTTTATGTATCCTAGTATAAACTAACACACAAATTTGTACAAATCAATTTTTTTCAGTCAGTTTCCAAAAATAAAAATTCACAAAGTTTTTGTTGAAATTTTGAAACTTATATGAAATCGAAGTATGCCTGAACCTGCCTCTACTTATTGGCGTATTCATAAACCAAGCCCCCCTCATCCTTGTTTCATGAGTCAATCCTAATTTATCAAAAAATGCATGATTTTCTCTAAGAAAAACAAAAAAATAAGAGAATCAGAATTAATATAAAGACAGATTTCTGGGGCAGATGAGGAATGTTAGTAGGATCAAGCTATACAATTTTACGGGTTTTGAATCAAAAGTTTTCCCCGCTTTGAACACTCAAATTGTCTGATTCTTTGCAACAAGAAGTTGACTCTGGTCGAGTCATTGTTACTGTATCAGATTATATGCATTACATTGAATACATAATATATTAGATGAAAATTAACAATCCTGACCCAAGGGATCTGCAGTGAAATCGTTTACCATCGGGTTGAGGAATCTGGGGGTTGAGTTCGTTCTTTGATCGACTGATTTCTAATTTGATTACTGAAGGGTCGCAAAGTGGGCTTTTTAAACAACTAGTAATATATAATGAAGTCCAGGTTGAAGTCCAGGTGAATTCTTACATCCCGGTCCAACGTTTCAACTCATGCTGTAGCATTTCAAAGCAGGACAGCATAGTAGCAGCTTTTGAGTTTGAATGCTGTCACAATAACTAAAGGGGCAGCAATATGTGCGGACGATACAGACAAAATTTCATGCCTTAAAATGGGACACCAAGTGGACAGCGATCCATGTAATAATAAAAACGGATGACTTACGCACTTTTAAAAGATTAAACATTGCTAAAAGCTGTCTCATTTCAAGGAATAAAACAGCGTATGAACATGTGATTAACATCATTTTATTAAAGTGCTGCACACACATTACATAATATATTGAAGAAATCTAGTGCCGTCGCATTTTGAGAAACGAGACAGCACTTTAAAAGGTCATATTTACTTCATATCCATATGCTATGGTATGCTGTGGTATTTCCGAAATGCGAGAGCACTTTATCAGGATTCCAGAAACCTACCAAAATTCATGTGTGTTATAGAAGAAGTTGGGTAATCAATATAATATAATATTTGATCATGGTTAAAATAACATGTTTGGCCGTTATATCTAATGGCCCATTACATTTCCGGATTATTATCGCAAACCTTTTGCATGAATTTACAGATGCATTTTTTATTAACCTAATCGTTCTGAAATTATCTATCGGTGCATGAGATTTATAATTCCTATTTATATCTCGCTACATAGATAAAGATATTATCGTTCATATATTTTTGTTATTATTTAAAGTTAAGGCTCAGCTTATCTAGTAAACATGATGGCTTTCGTAAAAAAGTTTCCTGGTCGAAGCACATAATGCCAGTTCCTTTTTGAAAGCACATCATAATCATTTTTTTCATTATCTCCTATCCCAACCACGTTTTGATAAACACGTTTGTACTGAAGAGATATTTTTAAAAAAATATTCAACTGCTGCTCTGCAATGCGTAATCAGAACACGAAAGTAACAAAGTACTTACTGACTATTCCATCGTTTAAACAGAGTACTGGAAGCCTACAGTATCGTTAAGTAGTGTTTAAGACAGCAGGATTGTATGGACCGAATTAGAATAAATAAACACCAGTACTGATAAAGTCTCTGAATACTCAAACTATTCACAATATCTGGAAACATTTCTAGTTTTAGTTACAAATCCATGTTTGTCTTACTCAGCGCTGCCTTTACTTCTCGCTTTGCTTAGTTGCCTAGTATACTATAAAATTAGGAAAATATATGAAATGAATTCACTTCTGAAAAATTGGTTGGTCATTTTCTTGGCATTTACTGCGCAAATAAAGCTCTCCGAAGACATATATCTAGGTGATAACCGGGTAGGTTAGATCTGAGTTGCGTTAGTAGATCCTTTTTAGCCTCAAAAGACACATTTTGAAAGTAAAGTATTCTTTTAGTAAGCTTATAAAACAACTAAAACCAATGACGCCTAATTTTAAACAATACAAAACAAACGAAGCAAAAACCAACTCGGGTAATTAGAATTTATACAAGAACCTTTTAAAGAGAAAATTTTAGCAGTTAGCAGAGGCGCATGACATTTTGCGTATTTTTCGATCAGAATATGTGCATGTTTACTCTACACATATATGTAAAGCTTGTGTCTAAAAGTCGGGAGTATGCACTGATGGAAAAATAAGGAGAAAATACACGTCATTCAAGAACTTTAGCATCAAATATTTAACTGCGAAGAAACATTTTATTACCACCGACAGAATACTTTTTGAATATTACTTTAGTTGACAAAGGAAAGCCAAGCTCTGCAAACACGTTCTTGCATGCTTTATCAGTTTTATAATAAAATTAAACCACGATTTTGGTTAGGAAATCCCATAATAACTCTAACCTATCTACGTTGCAGGAAAAATATATTTGCATCAAGGATTCATCAAAACATAATAAACAACAACTTAAATTAGCAGGAAAGTAATAGTAAAGTAGTAAAAAATCTCCTTGTTTCATGCACAAACATGGATTATTTATGAAATGATGTTTCTTTAAGTAAATTTAATTATTGCCATAATTTTAAAAACTTGCATATTATGGTAGGGAAAAAATCAGCATCAGCATCAAGATTAATACAATTTGTTTCAGTCTTATATACGGAGTCCTTTGTTATGTCCTGATTATTGTGATGTGTTGGCATTGCAATTTCTATTCATCCAAACATTCTTAATTCTAATCTGTCGAAGCATTTAGATCAGGATACTATCGTCACTGTGTAGTCCGCAACACAAATATTGAGTTTATCGTTTATATATTAGTTGTTATTATTCACACACTCGCCGGCTTCCGTAGTAAATTTTTCTGGTGTCAGCTTGTGATACCGTTAACACAATTCCTTTTTGAAAGAATTACGTCATCGATTCATCATTCTTTTATGTCAAACACTTGAATTTTTTAAGAGAAAACAATTTTCAACCGAAGAGTTTTTGTGAGCTATACAATTTTTGCTCCGCAATGCTGATACCAAAACACAAATTTCGTGCAATCTAAACGCAAAAACGATAAGGCACTGAATAATTTTTCAATAAAACTGAGTACAGGAAGCATGCTCATTTAAGTGGTTTTTGTCTACACTACATATGTAAATGAATATCCGTTTACTGATAAAAGTCTGCGAATGCACAACTTATTCAAGAAATGTACCTGCATAGTCCTGGTTTTAGTTATAAATTTGTTCTTTTCACTCAAAGTCGCCTTTGGTTTAATTGCCTCCACTAAAATTTTAACAATTTATCAAAACTGCTCAAAAATTGGTTTGTCTTTTTTATGTCGCTCATTGCACTTATAAAGCTCTCTGAGGCTTGGTGCAAATGCTAATAACGACTACGAATTATTTTATAGTCCCGGAGTATTTTACGGAAGTACTATAGCAGACATTACCATTGTAGAAGTGGTCTTAATCGGAATGTGTACCTTGTGGCAGGAATGCTGAAGCCAAACAGTAGCAAAAGAAAGAAGAGGCAGTTCAGAGTTTTATTTTCAGTCTACGAAAATCATTAAACTGTTTAGTATAATGATAATGAACTTAGAATTTGATGTGCAATTGTGGTTTTGTTTAAAATTCAATATAGCCGGAAAACGTACCATAACTGCCGGGAATGGACAAACTGATACAGTAGCAACGGCACATGTTGCAAGTCCAGTCGCCGCTGATCGAAACAATCACAATGAAGGCACTGGGCTTCATTCAATCCATGAAAAGGTTTTATATACCGTACAAATTCTCTAGCCACAACAACCGGTTCAGTACCCTCTTACTCATCCTCCCAACATAGCGACATTACAATGCATTCTGTTTCCAATTCAACAAAGTGAATGATGACGTCAACTGGAAGCCAAATTCCGCCTTGTTCATTACAATGTACATGATTTATGTTGGATTCATG
>JAHZMX010005631.1:0-17328 GCA_027743895.1 Seira musarum
TATACTAGACATTAAGTGAAAATGTAAGCCATGAATGTAAAAGGAAATGAATTTTGATCCGGTACTCATGGGAGTTTACCCAAAGTGTACCATAAATAAACAATCAATCAATCAATAAATAAAAAACTCGAAAGCCTTTGCATTGCTGGACGAATCACCACATTAAACAAGTCTTCAAGTTGTAATTTATTTTTGTCTGAAATCAAAGGGAAAATGAAGAATAGAGACTGCTATAGAATTGGGATGGGCCAAAAAATCCTAAATGGCAATAACCTATAAAAGTATTACCAGTCTTTTCTCATGTTTTTTTAAATTTTATAATACAAGCTATTTTATAAAGTGTTTTCCTAATTTGGTTTTCCAATAATTAACAAAAACAATTAAATGTTTCCAGACACGCAACCGGTTTATTCTAGCTAAAATTGATAAAACATGGTCTTTTAAAGGGTTAACAAATGTGTGGTGTTCAGGTGCCATTAAAAATTCAAAGGTTTAATATTCGATAGGTTTGGTTTATCCAGTTGTTTTTAAACACGCGCTCATGTCACGGCCATTCCGAAATCAATACCAAGCTTTACAATCATTACCAAGCAATACAGTTTTTGTTATATTCAGCCATTACACTATTTGGGGTAAGTGTATTCTGGGCAAAATTCAGTTAAGCGCAAATAAAATATTGTAATTTTGGTCGTAGTTTTATATTGTGTAATTCAGGAATCTAAAATTTAAAATTCCTGTAAACTTTCCAAAAAAAAAAACTTTCGCTTTCGTAATAAAAATGATCGTTAAAAGAGCAAAAACGCCATTTGTTCTCCTCGTCGTTGGATTATGTGCATTAGTAGTGGACGGAAAAAGTTCTAAAATTCCTACGATAGTGAACAAAAACGATCCAACTTACGCCCTAAATAAATTGCTCTCATTCCTGAGAACCGATCCTGATAAGTACGTTTTATGGATTTATTCACAAAATTCAATTCTGAAACATGTTCTCCGCGACAATATTGTATGGCTTGAGGGTATTCGTTTAAAAATTTATTTCTCCCAGAAAAACAATGAAACTATTCTGGATCGTGACATAAGCTTTAGGTTCTCACAACCATATCAAATATTCTTTAGCTCTCACCATTTCCGTGTGGAGAATAGTTTATTTTGGTTTGCTTATCATTATCTAAGAAGTCCATCTACAGTTTGCGTATTCGTTGGATACAGTGGTCGCAATACGCTGCTTCAGAGAGCTATTTTGAACAGGAGATATGGCGAGGAAGATCCACTAGCACTAAAAATATTAATACAGTTTGACGATGATGTAACAACGTTCTCAATTTTTTGTCCTATGCGGGATGTATCGAACAAAACGTGGTCACTGGAGAGTATTCAGACGATTTTAAAAAATCCCTTGGAGCAACACAAGCTATGTTTCTGGAATGGAAATCAAAAAGAAATTGCTGTGTTGCACCACTCATTGCACCCAGAATTCTTTAACCGTGACCGATTGTCTTGTAACCAACTGCTTTTAAAATCTAAGGAGATGTATCCATGTGATCCGCATTTAATGTCAATAATTTACATGGCTCATATGCACAACATTTCCTTCGACGTTTTATCAAGTAATATTAGGTCTGAAGTTATTAAATTTTTGAATTCTGACGAAGGAATACAGACGTGCATATCGGACAGTGCACTTGGAACTTTGGGCTATGCTCAAAGTCGTGTTCGTTTCTCGACCTCTGGTTATCTACTTTTATTTTATTGTGAAATATATGAAGTTGGCGCCGCTTTCAATGTTTCACTGTGGATAGGTGCATTTTCTCTAGAGTCTTGGACACTTATCCTGGCTTGTATGACAACCGTTTTGATAACACTTGTACGATTAAATTACTTTAAGTTTGGCCTTTCGATATTGGTTGAGGAGGCTTTTGGAATTTACACAATTCAAATTAGCCAGTTTCCATCCAGACTTGGAAAAAGAAAATCCCTCTACTTTGGTTTTACAGGAATTGCTATGTTTATTAAATGGTTGTACGAAAATTCTATTACGAGTTGTGTGACTGTAAAGGATCTCCCCCAAACTTATGGAACCATCAATGACGTTTTCAACAACGGCTACAAAATTTTGTGGTCACCTTCTCAAGGTCTTGATAACCACAGGCCAGAACGCTTTTTTCAAGACAGGTTTAAGGAACTTGGAATCACTAAAAATGTTTCAGATTCATTTTGGTACCTCTCTGATGAGGATGCCATGGTATTGGGACGGCTAGCCCCTTTCCTGAGGAAACGATTTACCTACATGATCTCGAGCATAGACAAGTCAATGTCAGCTTCTTTGACGAAGGAAGTAAATTTGTATGGCAGTTATACTTGCAAATTTGTAAAGCAACCTTTAAGAGGGCTGGCTTTGTATTGGAGCTTGGACACGATTCACTCTCATTTGCTAATGGAAACAATCGAGAGGATCCATCAGTCTGGGCTCAGAGACAAAATACAGCATTGGACTGATTGGTCATGGAATTTGTTTATGGAGACACTGAAGTTTGCCTATGAGAGTAAAACAAAACCGATTCCTGACCTTGATATTATTGTATTGCCAAAGTTATACGCACCGATGCTGCTAATGGTAATAGGAATTGCGGCAAGCGTCTTGATTCTTCTTGTGGAAGCAAACTCGTTGTCGTTACTGGCTGATATCTTTAACAATTTTTCATGTAAACTCAACAACGTTCTAGCAAAAACGTACCAATTTTGTGTTAGTAAGCCTATTGCAAAGTTATTACGAACGGATTGTTTTTGGATTGGAAAGAATTCGGTTCCAGAATCACCGGAATTCTTTTATGCCGCTTCTTAGCACACACTTCATAGTATATTTCATTTGAAATCCTTGCTTGAGCAATGTTATGATGCTTTGCAAAATTGCAAACTTTCTATAGTTCCGGTCGTTCAAGTACTTTAGTAATAAAGTCAACGTTGATAGAAAAATTCTCCAAAACAGTGCAATTCAACTATAAGATAAACATTAGCTAAAATAAACGTTAGAGACATAAGTTTAGCAAGTCCGAAGTTAAAAATTGAGAATTGATTAGTGTATGCTTAAAATTGACAAGTATAGTTTTGTAGATATATATTTTACAGCAAAGCGTATGTAATTATTATCTCCGGTGGCGTTTTGAATCCCTTCAAATACCTTGCAATTTTCATCTCTCATGCAGACCCTAATAGTTGTTTAATTGTTGAAAACGCTGGGTGTAAGGTTTTGACAGTCAATATGCTCGAGATATACTCACCTTAAAGCCGATTGAGAAGAAATATTAGCCCCGCAATTCCCAAGTAAAGAAAGCTGTTTCTCCCTGCCCGAAATAGGGCATGACCAGGTAGCAAAGCTAACATAATTTAAATTTTTTGGATCATGACCTCTACCTTTAGAGCAAAGTTACTCAAAAGATTCAATGCAATGACAAATACACAGTAATCGACTAAAATAATTGCCGATGGGCTTATGAAAAATTCTCCTGTCCACAGCTGAATTTGCATAAGTTTGTTTGCGTAGCACTTGAAACGTGTCAGACAGATGCAGTCAGTAGCTTAATAAGTACCAAAACCTAATTCACTGTCGAGAAGATACAGACGTAATAAATCCATTCGGTTGTAACACTCATAGGTTTTAAAACATGTTTTACACATGTCAAGCTGTGTATTGTTTTTTTGGCTACATTTAGGAGAAAATTCCAGCCAAACGGGGATGAATTGCGACGTAGTTTAAGCTAAATGGTACGTATTATTAAGAAACGGGTTTCTCATGGTTAACAAATTGATGGCTTTACATTGCTTAACGAAGAAATTTTGTTTCATGCTCTATTAAATATGGAGAATATGCATGGCTCTAGTACGACCAACTGATTACTTCTAGAAACTTCTAGACCATTTTAAATAAGTTGAGCAGCTACCTTAAAGCTCGCGGATTATCACGTCTAAAGTGTTACTTCAATAAATGAGTTCTGTATGTTAATTTTCTAAGTTGCTACTTGAAAGATCTTGAGACTCAAATATAAAATAGTTCTTTAGCTCATTCCATATAAATTCATATTAATGTAAGTAAACAAATGCATTGGAAAGTAAAGTTGGTTCAACAGAATCAGCATTAATTCTTTAACAAAAAAATGCGAATGAAAAGAGCTGTGAGCGTTGCAAAACGACTAAAAATCCACCGCAATAATCAATGTCCACATACCTGTTTTTAAATTTTGCAATAATGTACAATAAATTAAATGCTGCATAACTGATAATGCTTCGGCTATATTCTCAAGTTTTGCGACTCATTTTGTTTTTGAACTGCTATTAATCTGCGGGGGTTTATCATTTTCCTTTACTTGAAATACCATGACTTCTACCGATTTCTGGATTCAGGAGAATCTAAACAAGTGTTTCTTAAAATTTCAAGGCAACTCGAACGAATGGACTAACAAAATGCACACTTATGGAAACAAAATTCCCGTTCTTATCGCCTCAAAAACTGTATCAAATTTTTTGACCTCCAATTTAAATCTCAGTGATAAGCCCAATTCAACTGATAAGTACATCAATTGCAAGGCTCAACTAATCTTTCTAAGCTATGCGAATACTGGGCACTATGAGCGTTCGCAGTTGTTGGATGATTCAGTGACAGCGTCAGACTTGCTTGTAGAAAACCCCCAATATGTATTCATATTTCTGTACAAGGTGTTCGCATACCAGATTATGAGGCTAAAAATGCAAGTGATTCCCCTGACGTCGTTAATATTTCTTGCATCTGATAAAGCAATAAGCATTGTGTTTCCCATTGATGATCCCCGAATCTACAAAGTCGCAAGGATTGGAAGAATGAGTATTCGTGAGGTAACGTTATACTGGAATTTGGTAATGAGAGACCAAAAGCTTACAAAAAAAGTATTTTTTGCGCCAGAAAATACATTGTTGCATGAAACGATACGATTTCAATGTAAATTGCATGAAGACGAAATGTTTTCTCCTTTTATTTGTTCCATTGAAACTCTTAAACACGCGTATAATTTCTCATCGACATGGTTTTTTACTCGAGATCAGGATATTAGCCACGTAATTATGAAACAAGAAAGGCTTGGAAATCTTTTGGGGAAAAGAGGAACCATAAATGAAAGAGTGTGGATACCATATGCCTTCAGCACTGTGGCATTCAAGCTCAATGTGTTTCATGATGTTTGGAAACATTGAGCGGCAAATTTCAGAGGGATCCTTCCCCCATTCGATATTAGTTCAGGACTATTCTTGCTATTTGGGATGGTTTACATTCTGCTATCATTGTCAACTTATCTAGATTTGCGGAACTCAACGGAGCGTACGAAGGTAAGACAATTCCAATAATGACGACAGCTTAGTCTTTGCTTTATCTAAAAGACTGTATCCTTAAATAAAATTAAATAATTTTACACGTTCTTATGTCCAACTGTATCATGTAGATATTCATGAGCGCATTCCGGTCCCAATTCAAAATTCTAATAGAGCAAGGTGATAAGATTGAGGAATTCTCCACCCACAGCACAGGTCTCTTCTTCATATCTGTCTGGATAATATGTTCCATAGCAATTGGAAACGAATACAAGACTTATATGACATCTGCTTTGAGCGCCATTCCAGCACCGAAAAGCCCAAGTGACTTGCGGGAACTTGTGGAAGAAACAAATATACCTTATTTTACCACGTCGCGGGAGACTATTATCTACTCCAAGCATTACGATAGCAACCAAATCCTACTCCAAAGGGTAGGGGAATACATCTTACGTAGAGAAGCTATCGTTTACATTGGAAAGGGGAATTTGCATAATCTCAAAAATTTATTGAAGACATTTTCCTACAAACTAGGCACGTTCACCCAAGCACAAGTTGTTAGTTGGGTTATAAACAAGAAGAGTTCAATGGATTACAACGAGTCATCAGTGCACTTTGCGATGGTTTCCACTGAAACTGATATGAACTCATTTATTACTCAAATTAACGACTATCAAATATACGACATTGTCCCTTGCAAATTTCTTAGGCTTTTTGACCTCCCCGTTCCCTGGACTGGAAAGCGTAACCACTTCACGATGGTTTTTCAGCGTGGTTTGTCACGCTTGGAAGAATCTGGGATATACAGAAAATGGGAGAAAATTCATACAATGTACACCGTGATAAAGAGATTGAAAAACAGAAAAAGAATTGTCCCTGCGGAATATATTAGTAAAATCAGACTGGGTAAAGAAATGGAAACTGACGCCGAGGTCGAGTCACCCATTTTGTACGGAAATATATATCCAGTTCTTGTTGCTTATGGAGCACTAATTGTTGGTTGCAAAATAATTTTCGTTTTTGAGATTTTCCGCAAACATTTTTTTAGGATCAATTAGGCAATTCAGATGCATATAAGTTCGAAACATGAAACAGGCTTTTAGAAACTGGACATCCTGTTTCATGAAGTTACCTCAGCTGAATAAAAGCGTTCTCTCATTTTTTGTAGACAGATTTTTAAAGAATTGTCTTCGTTGCTGCTGATTTTGGATTAGGTATTGTTCACGTGGATAAAATAATAAGACACTATTTTCAGCAACTTTTAAGCAACCTTATAAACAAATGTTTTTTACTAAATTGAATACCAATATATGAATTCTAAATTAATATTTTTTCTCGTTTCTGAGTACACATTATTTGCCGTTTATGTTGTTTTCATTCTTCGGTAATGCAAATTAACAAAAAAAATCGCTTTCGCACAGCCTAGGCTATCACCACATAAACAAGTCCTCAAATTGTGGTAAGACCATGGTCCAAATCACACTGCTAATGAAGAAAAGAAATTCTGCAACCGACGTGGGACTCCAAATATTCTTAAAAATATTAAAGTATGACATTATTCCAGCAAATTATAACAAGTCTTTCGTCGCGTTAAGCTATTTTATAAAAGTGTCTTCTTTTATTTGGATTTTCCAATAATTAACAAAAATATATATAAACTTCGCTGACACGCAACCGTTCGTGTCCCTCAAATTTTAATTAATATATTTTTAAGGAACAAAGACAAGTGTGTTACCTATTATGCCGTGCTATTAAAACTCAAGAGTTTGATATTCGGTCGGTTTGGCTTATTCCAATGGTCTTTTCAATACGCGCACATATCACGGCCAAGCAAAAGTAATTCTTAGATAGTAAAAATCAATACTAATCAAAGCTTCTACTACGTGTTTCTGTTTTGTGCTTATATGACGAAGTCAAATTTCCTATTTCGAGCAAGACTTTGCCCTGTACAAAAACTAAAATATTGTAGTTTTTAAAGTAGTTCTAACTTGCTTAATTTACTATTCTAATATCTACAATTTTTTTAAGGCACACAAGCTCGCATTCTTTATTGAGATAAAAATGAATATATAAATAATAATAAATTCTTTCGCTATTGCAGTCTTTGGACTATTTACATTTGTGGTGGTCGTAAAAAGTTCTGAAATTTTAAGAAAAGTGAACAAAAAAGGTCCAGGTTACGCCATACTAAACTCATTCCTAGAAGATTTGTACATGTTTGTGTTGCAAATTAAAAATTATTAATTGGGAACACTTAAAATTGTATATGTGGTAAATTTTCTTCATCCGATTCTGAGTAAGACGATAGCAGACATTTTTTGATTTAGCGTAAAATGATAATTTTTCATAGGGGGTAACTTTTATTGTGTCAAAAAATCAGTTTCCGAATTAACCAAAAAAATTGGTTTAAAAAAATTTTGAAATTTGCTTTCTTGATTTTCACTATTATGTAGGGAAATATCTTTCACAACCCCAAATTCTACAGCTCTTGGAGATTATTATACGAAGTAGTTCAAGTAAAAAAAGTAATTTCTTCAGTTCCAAAATTTTCGATTTTCTCCGACACAAGCCACTGAAAGTTGCTCGAGCCCTGGTTGGCGATCTTAGCACAGTATTTGCAATGTAGTTAGCGAAGGGGGGAAGTGAAACTCAAAAAAGTTGCATCAGTAAACTCAGAAAAGTCCGGAAATTTTTTTATGATATGATTCAGATTTATATCCTCCTTAGTTTTTTCAAAAACGTTAAAGCACTTTTGGATGTACAAATCTTCTACCAATGACCTGTAACTGAACTACTAACGTTCCTACAAACTGCCCCCGATAAGTACATTTTATAGATTTATTCACAAAATTCAATTCTGAGACATCTTTTGCAGGAGAATATCGTCTCTTTCGATGGAATTCAGCTATTTATTTTTTTCTCCCAGAAAAACAATGAAACAATGCTGGAACGTGACACAAGCTTTAGATTGTCACAACCTTACAAAATATTCTTCAGCTCTCACCATTTTTATGTCGAAAATAGTGTATTTGGGTTTGCTTATCATTATCTAAGAAATCCATCTACAGTTTGCGTATTCGTGGGATACAGCGGTCGTAATACGCTGCTTCCAAGAGCAATTTTGAACAAGAGATTTGGCGAAGAAGATACACTAGCACTAGAAATTTTACTACAGTCTGTAAATATTTGGAAGTGTCTAATTCCGTATTTTAGGAAGCAACAATGTGCATTAACGAATCATCGTATCGTTTATATTTTTTATGCGAATGTCGATAAGATTTTCCCTAATTCTTTGCATATATCACACCGCGCTTAAGATCTGGAGATGCTTTAATTTTTTTGTGTTGTGAAGGGAAACGTCGAAAAGAATCCCATCACCACAGAAGAAAATCTAAAACTTGTTTAAACTTTTTGCGATCTGACGGGAAACTTCAAAACGAATCCCATCACCCTGCATTTAAGACTTGGGGCTATTTTAATTTTTTTGCGTTGTGAAGCGAAGCTTCAAAAATAATTCCATTACCACAAAAGACAATCTCAACCTCGTTATAACTTTTTGGGGGGAAATTCAGGTAAGAGTACAGGCTAAACAAAGGAGTAAAATTTCTGTTTTTACATGGATTTGCTCTGAGAAGCAAAACTACAAGCTGCCTTCGTCTACAATTCAAAACTATTTATTACTATCTTGCGTCAATACAGCCGAATTTATAAGGTTTATAGTCTATGCAAAGCAGAGGTCACTCGTTCATAGGTTCTTTGGATTTTATTATAATTATTTGTACATAAATTCTTCTAGTTCCGTTTAACAACGGATATTTGTGGTGACTTCAAAATATGTTGAATTGAAGCAGATATTTCAACTTTTCCGTTTCCTTCGTCGGACATGCGTCTAATTGTATTGTGTTTAACTTAAATCTGATTATTTCGGAACCATTCCCAGGAGTCGATTTGTGGAAGTATTGGCAGTAGCAGGGTGAGACTTGGATAAGTATTCTTTGTCTAAAATTCATGTTACTATTTATATGTTATCTTGAACATCATTTCAAAATTTTGTAATTTCTTACGCTCAAAGGAAGCGCCGAACTTACATTTTTTATACAAATAGTAACTGACAAATTATCTGTTCGTAGCAAGCACCGGAAAACATCCACACAGCTAAAGGATATACTTTCATCTGTGATTGTAAAGAGAACCATAATCTTTCTTCTGCCGCCCACTAGCTGCAATAAAGCTCCACTTGTTTTGTTTGTCCTGTTCTCTCCATCAGTCCAGTGAAATATATACTTACTAGCAAATGGAATCCCTCTAGTGCAATTGTGTACCTGCTGAAAATGCACCTCAGCATTTTTAGCATTAGTAGCCTTCAAAATGAAGCCACAGTCCTTTAATCCAAACACCTTACATATGGAGACATTGGTGCTACTATGAAATGAATACAAAATTTAGCTCTACGTTTCAATACTGCCAGGATTCGAAAGTAGTGGAATTGCATCATCCCAGACCAAAAATATGAACTGCATAAATGTTTTCGAATTCTTGCAGCAAAATAAGTTAAATCAATAAACAAAAAATTGTATTTACTTACTACAAACAAGTTTCTTCGTGTCTCTGAATATCTCTGGGTTTCAATTTCTTCGGACATCCCAGCTTTGAATGTTTGCAGTCCAGCCGTAATTGCTCCAAAATTGTTTCGAATATCCTACATCTTCTTACTGTGCCATCGGTGATTATAGCTTTGCAAAATGAACATTCTGGTGTCTTGTTTTCGTTATTTGCTTTTGCTTGAACCTTTATCAGACAGTCTTCGCAAATGATGTGTCCCTCGTCGCACTGGAAAACTTTTGAAGCCGGAACCACGGAGCAAATAGGACACTCAAAGTCGAAACCTCGCGTGCTCATTTCTTCGCTATTTCTTTGCTACACTGATTTGCGTAGATGCGTGTGAAATTCTAATTTGCTTCTACAGGATTTTATATATGTTCAGAATTTAAATATTTAGTTTTATATTCAACAATTTTTGGTGATTATGAAATAAAACGTCAGGTAAAACGCACAGCTTCAGTTGCTTGAGCACGATCAGTATCTGCTTGCTGTTCTTCCAAATGCACGTATTTTCACCTTATCTACACAGCTAACAGTTAGTTATCTGTAATAAAGTGATGAGATAAGAGCAGTATTCATTGAATAGGCTTGTTGCAAAGTACTTTGCTGTTTATATTTACTGCACCATTATTTGTTATATGATGAGTTTATTTCATATTTCTGCTTTTTTTCCATCAATTGTCAGAGATAAGAGTCTCTTCTATCTCAAAGCCAAATTCAATTCTGTGGATATGACTACATTACTGATGTCAATAAGAGCTACGTACTGCTAAATGTTGATACGGCCGCCGTTTTATGTATTGGTCAAAAGTTGAGGCTAATACTTGGTAAGCAAATGAGATAAGAAGACAAAATGCCTTTTCGTAACATATTTCCACCAATAAAATTTACAATGTTCACAAACAACTAGGTGTATTGTTTAACGAAACTTGAGTGACTGACTAACAAGCAATAAATGTACCGGATGGAAACGTGCAAATTTTGAAGTACACAGTAATGCAGGTGTCACAATATTTACAATACTTCTGAATGGCTAATATTGCCTTCGGGGATTATAAACTAAGCTTTCCTGAGAAACATTAATTCTAAACACTGATGGGCAATAATAGCCTTAGAAATCGATATAAATTAAACCATGGATTATCACTGACTTTAGTGCCGTCATTTTAGATGTGATTTATGTAAAAGTAAGCAAAAAAGTTGGCTTGGCTTTTCTGTTGTCATTAACGGAATTTCTTTGCAAGCGGATGGATCATATTCAAACCAAGTTAAATTGGCGACTAAAGCTTACTTAATGTGATTTAAAATTTTAGGTAAAATCCATAAGACTTAATCAAGTTCAGGTCAAGTCACAGCAAACAAGCAAATAATTTTGAAATTATAAAATACATAGATAGATATATTCCACAAAATTGCCCCACAAAATTTATAATAAAGAATGCTTATATCATATCGTCTTGGACTCAGTATCTAACGGCATCTACTAGAATGCGTGCACAAGTTATTAAATCCATAGGGCCGGTTCACACATGCCTACGTTGTCTTTTTTTTTGCTTTGCTCGTCATTTGCTTATCATTTCACATCGATCATTCACACATCATTTTGCTGTGCTTGTAACGTTATTTTCCGAAGGAGAACTTGCTTCTACTTTTCGGAGTGACAAGCGAGTGAAGCTACGGCGATCAGATGTGAATGATTATAGTTAACACTTGCACGAATAATTTGGTGTGAAGAAATACAGTGGAATGAAGAGTACGTTATGTGTGAATATTCATGCTTTCCTCTTAACTTGCTTTCCTACCCAAAAAAGTATGTGCGAACCGGCCGTTACACTCTCGCAAAGAAAAAGAGTTGGAATGTAAACCGTCCAGTAAAAAATTTACGTATTCTAATTACGGTTGTAGGATGTCAAGACATCAAAATAAATGTCATGACAATTATGACATTTATGACACGATGACATTTATGACACGATGACATTTACTGACACGTCATGTCGTAATGTATTTTAAATGGAGGAAAATTTAAATGTCATGACAAAAATGACAATGTCATTTTGTCAAAATGTCAATTTGTCACCTAAAATGTCATTTGCAACAACCGTTATTCTAATGCAAGATCAATCATTTTAGGAGGTCTTGCCACATGATATGAATGAAATAAAGTACAGTACTTTACATAACGGCACACTACTTCAAAAGATCCATAAGTAATACTGAAAAATATGTGTAAAAATATACCACCTTGGCCCAATGAAAAAAATGCGAATGTTTGTATTCTTAACTTACTTCACCAATTTCCTTTTTTACGCAACGAAAATGCTCAGGCAAATTTTTATATAATGGGGAAAACGCTATTTGTTTGCCTTTCCAATGTCAGCTCGCACCACGATAGACTCCGTCTCCGCTACGCATGAAAGCGAGTCGACAACACTAAATGACACGAATTCATTTGAGGTTTTTGCATGGATCTTCTAGTTTTAACAACATTAAACTACTACATGATCTCTCTGATTCCGAGTTATATTTCCAGCGGAAACGTAAACTTTTCTTTCGTATTTTTATTGGTTTGGTATAAGAATGAGCACTTTTCAACTGATTTATGACTAGATTTCAGCCTGAATTTCCACTTCAAATAGTTCGTTTAGGTCAATGTGGTTTCCACCAGTGCTGCTAAATTCTACACGAATCTTACGCAAGCGCTCTTTGTCTTTTTTTATTACCTCCCGTGATAGGCTGATAAGCTTGATGATGACGATGATGATTACCGCGATTTTTTAATCGACTTATACTGACAGTGAGAGGTAATAAAAAGCTTGGGTAAGATCCGCGTTGAATTTAGCAGCACTGGTTTCCTTTAATAGGACACAATTTTATTAGTGACCATAAATCTCGTCCTTTCAAAAATAATAGGAAACGACTTTTCACGTGCCATTTTCCTACGGATTCATGTTCCTTTAAGTCACTGCGTTTTAGTTTCTTCTTTCATCCAAATTTAACGTATGACCAGTCTAATGTCAAATTTATCCATTTTGGTCCTTCTTTGCTTGAGTTTGAATTTTCGTGAGACACTCTTTGCAAAAGTTATGACATTCTTAACACTGAAAAAAATTGAAACTGAGACTTAAGTGCAAACACGGCACTCAATATCGAAATCACTTACGTTCATTTCAATAGTAAACTACATACTTGCATCAACGAAAATAGAAAATTAATTATGGTTAATTAATTTCCCTAAATTTTAAAACATTATTTCCAAGATTTTGGCAAACTACAAAAAAGAGTGAGTTGCTGATCACACAGCTGTACGGCAATGTAAGTAAGCCTCGGTGTTGTGAATTATCGATAATTATATATTTCATGCTAGTCTGATCATCAGTTTGTATGATCGCGACAATATTGACAACATTCAAGGTTTTTTAGATAAAGCCTTAAAAAAGTTAGTTGAAATGTGGATCAAGTTTACAGGTTTTAGGCACAACCAATACCAACGTTTTCAATTTCAAATAATGGAATACGAGTGCAAGCCGGAATTATCAAAAAGAGCTTTTTGTCTGCATGACACACCTGTGGCAAAGCTAAAACGCCGATTAAGAACTGCTTTATAAATAAGACAATATTGCCCTTGACAATTTGCCACGCATGCTAAATAATGATGGGAAACTTAATTTAAGAAAACCATGTAGACGAATTCTTATTACAAAAGTATTAAAATTTTGCTTATTTTGAACGATGCTCATTGTATTATATACTTCTGGAAGTTATTAACAATTAGAAAACAATTAAGCAATTAAAACCGTATCCTGGGAAGGAATGCAAATACAAGCCGGTCCAAAGTATAAGTGTATGCAGCCCCATTCCACACAAGGCTTTAACGCTAGCGTTACTTACTTTAACTTTATCACTTAACCACTTCCACTATGCTTTACATACAAGGAGATAGCCGGTGCAAATGTTTCGTTTAAACTGAATTTTGGTTGGGCGTAAGGAACGCAAACACACGTCCCTTCAAAATCGAGAGATCCGCAGTTTTCAGGGCACGGGTCTCCGCTGTCCGCACAAAATGCTGGCGTCACGGAAATCACATTTGGTTCAGCCTTTAATTGGATTCGATACCAATAGGTTTGCAGACAGACATGCAAGCATTATAACGGGCAGATTTAGCTAACGATGATCCTCGCCAACATAATGTTATACTGTACATAACCTACAATTTTTTTTATCTCTATTGTGTAATGTGAATTCAGAGCCAGACAATTCATTTGTTATACCTTTTAAAACACATGCGAATCTATGAGAAACTGCAATGTTTCTAAGTCTGTCTTAGTTTCAAGACAGCAACAATGCGCAAATTTTCTATCAAAGTGCCACAGAACAGGGTAAATACTAGAATGCATGCTATTTGTTTTGTTTAATGACTCCTAATGTCGAACGTCATATACGCCCACTTTAATAAGATTGGTTCGGAGAATATAAGCAAAAAAATAAAAAAAGTATTTGGCGACGACAGAAACGGCTGAAGTTAAATATATTCAGCCGGTACAGCTAATAAATGTTTCGGAAAAATGAGAGTAAACAAACGACGTCATTGGTCTTTGGTGTTCTGCACCGCAAGTGCACCCCAAGTTCACTCAAACGAGATTGCACCGAAAGAAGACGGCAGAGCTGTCATGCAACATTAGGGATAGCATGCATTCTAGTGTTTACCCCGTTCTGTATCAAAGTGCTTAGCATTTAATTAAGACAATTACGGAGCATACATTTACTAATGCACATGATTACAAATTCTCTCTTTATTCTAGCACAAATGTAATCTATATTACTGTTTGCTGAGGTATCTGTAAATGCCAGTCGGACATTTCATTTTTTAGAAAGCCCATCTGCTAAAAACATTAATTAATTGGATACTCTCCGCAAAAAGCGGCGTCAAATAGTTATTTCTCTCGTGTTTTTTAAATACTACTTAAACTTTTGTTGTTTTTTAGTTGGAAATTTCTTTTTTAGCTTAGCTTGAGGCACAGCATACGATAAGGCTTTAATATCACATAAATTTGGAAGACTGTTTAGCCTAAGTTAAGTTTTGTAAATTTATTTTTGTTATCTGAGTGAATATGTGTGACTTACTTTATCTTAGAACAAGCTGAATTTTTAACTAAATTTCTTAAAGCAATGTTTTTACTTTACAACTAGAAATACAAAAAATAATGATGGCATTCTACAAATATTGTTCAAATTTCTTTATCACAATTGGAACATCGTTATTCATTTATACAGACACTGTGGGATGTTGGAGCTAATCAAGGAAACTTAGGTACATCAACAATGGCCCTACAGTATCTCGTTGAAAACGTAATGCAGGTCAAGAAAAACTATTTCCTTATTCTCCACTCATGTAAGAATTATACAAACAATCCATTTTACCCGCCTGAAGTACCACGTATAATCCTAAACAATGATTACAGCTTCAAAAAATATTGTTCGAATTTGAGCTTCAAAGAATTTGTGAGTGGTTCATTGAAAAACGACAGGGGATACTTTAGTTGCTCCCAGAACTTTAGAACGAAGTTTGTAGATAAATTAATTTATGGATGGAATTAAAATGTGAAAGAAATATGGGCTAGATGGGATTATGTAAAGTCGGCAAAGTTTGAGCCCACTCATCAACCAGACTAACAAGAAATGTTTATGGTCGACTTTTCCAAAATTTACCAGCCTTCATCAATTGTGGATAGTGCAACAGAAACGGCAGTTAGAAAATGAATCTTTCTCTCGCAGCTTTGTCAATCTAAACGGACATGATATGTGCCTGCTTACAGATTTAGTAGAATTCCTTTAATTATCACTACAAAAAGTTCAGATTATCGCCAAAGGGCATTTTTTTATTGTTACATATCACTCTCGTTAGTGAGAAAGGGTTCTGTCTAGAATTCATTTTTTTCAACGGATTTTAAAGCAGGTACAAGAATTCAGGTACTTCACTAACTCACACCAGTTGTTTGTATTTGTGATGAGTAGATGGACAAAAGCAGAAATAAGATATTGATAGTGGAAAAAAGCTTAAAATATTTAGGACGTGGCATTAGCACCAACACGTCCGGACTCCATTGTCTACACAATGCAATGTACACTCTTTTAAATATTGCTAATGTAAAGATAAGTGGGCTTAAGTAAATCGGATTTAGGTTCAGGTATATTTCATCTACGGAAATTGGGAATGTAAAATTCCATAGATAAGACTCCATAAATAATTATGCTCTTTTTCGTTTCATAAGTACAAAATGTTATAGAGTTAGTCTAAGGAAACATTAGATAATCCATGTCAGATCATACATTCATCTTAATGAAAAAAATTACAGTTGCAGGGTTCCGTACGTAAAGCCAGCTCATACGTACTAACACCGCATCTGATACGAGGAAATTTTTGTAATGTTTTGATGTGTTTGTTTATATACGAGCGGGAAAAAGAATCATGTAGACAAAACTAAGACAGGGACTAACGCTATGACAAAGTAATAATTTCGAAATAATTCTTGCTTTTGTAACGAATGCTTAGTTATGCCTTTTTCTGATGCTTTATGCTTCGAAAGCGTATTAAATGATTTCTAAAGAAATTTTACTTTGCTGGAAGTTACTGTTCGGAAAGCTCAAAGGCCAATAAAACACTGGCGAATGAAGACGACATTATAACCATTTACAAAAAATAAAATTTTTTATTCATTTGCCTTATATGCTCAATAATGACAGCAAACTAGATTTATTTTAAAACATGTAGACGAAACATACTTATAAAAAATTTTTGCTTATTTTGAACGATGCTAATTGTATTATGGAGTTTCTAGAAGTTTTGAACAAATATAAAACAAATATGAACAAGAAATACTTGTTACGCTGCGTCGAGCTCAAAATCCCTCTCTTACTTAGGAATACAAACACAAACCGCTCCATAGTATACGGAATTGCAGCCTTTTCCGCACAAAACACCACTTGAAGCACAAGAAGTTGGTAGAACGCAACTTGCACCTACTTTGACCTATATGGGAAGACGAAGGTTTGGATTTAAAATCATGGGTTATTTGCTTTATTTAAGGTATAACTTAACCACTTCCACTATGCCTTACATTCATGGAGATGGCCGGTGCAAGTGTTTCGTTAAATCCTGATCTTCTTTTGGTGTCAGGAAAGCAAACACATGCAACTCCAAAATCGATAGGATAGCAGTCGTCAGAGCACGGGTAGTTGGCTTGTTTATTACAAAATGTTGGCGTCACACAATTTACATTTGGCTCAGCCTATGGAGAAAATTCGGTTTTAGACTTAAAATAGATCGTTATAGACATGTACTTCTAATAGTTTTAGTCACTGTTCCTGTGGCAATAACTTACTTTTGTACAA
>JAHZMX010005632.1:0-19623 GCA_027743895.1 Seira musarum
GTTATCATCTGGACAGACAGACACACAGACACACAGACACACAGACACACAGACGGACAGACAACCCAATCGAAATCAATACTCCGCTGATGACGTCAGCTACGTAATAAAAACTTTTACATATTCAAAAGCTTCAAAAGCTTTCAGTTAGCGTTAACAACTATTACCTTTGTCAGAAATTGTCGGGAACCGCGATGAGATATAGTCGATATAATGCCAATACCGCATTGTATTTCCAAAATTCTTCCAAACTCATTATATATTCAATTTGATTATGTCGTTTACTCTTGTAATTTTTTTAACTTCCTCATTTTCCCTTTTGACAAATGTTTGCAATTTAGTTTTGAGCAAGTGATTTATAGTTATTTGTAAGAAGAAGATGGTAAGGAAAGATAAAGTATTCTACAGATTTTTTTTTTCACTGAAACTATTTCATATTTATGATGTAGTGAAAATTGTGTGTCATGAAAGCACTAAAGCTCTGTCGAAGGAAAATGTCACAGAAATTGCTTTAGCTTTTGAATAAATGAACAATAGTTATGAACCATGATTTAAACACATTTTCCTTTCGCAGCATTTGAATAATATTGTGTTAGTAAGTGAGTGAGTATAAATTGTGTCGCAAAGTCAAAGTTTTATGAGAACAATGGCAAAAGGGAAAGATACATCAGGCTTCGACGAAAGAGAAAGATGAGGTGAAAGGTTGGGAAGCAAACCGCCATTGTGTCATCCTTCTTACATCAAAGCTTAATTTATTTCTCCTGTAGTTCCGACAGTCCTTTCAAAAATTATTATTATTATTATAATATTGAGCAAAATAAAAATGAATATAATAATGCTCTTCTCTTCTATTATTTCTGCTTGCTCTTCCCACGTCGTCGTCGTCTGATTGCCTTGTAAGTAGGCAGGTATATCTCTTACGTAGTTAATAAGCTGTTGTTTTTATTAACTCTAGCTTTATGATATGAAGAACAAAAAGCTGAATATAATCCTTGCCTTTGTTATCCCTTTACTACTACTTCCGTCGGTGTAACTTTGGCACGGACTAAATAGTTCATTTATTTTTTTGTCATGTATAATGAATCCAGGGTAGGATAACAGGGAAAACGTAAATGGCTGAGCAGCATGTATTTGAGCAGCATTCTACCTGAAACTTTCGTTTCCACAAAGTAGATGCATTTTCCCTTGGAATGAATAAGGTGAAAGCGCAATATTTTGCATAGATACAAAGAATAATAATAAAAAAGCAGGATGCTAAAACAGCCGCTGCCACATAGAACAGGACCCTTTGAATGAACTGCCAGGTAGCAATGTTAAAACAAAAACTCCACGTATTTTCTCATTTCCCATCCGTCTAACTTTTATGATAATACCAGGAGCACGGGATAAGTAGGATAATGATAAAATCAGGTTATATGAGTATGAACATGAAAAGAGAGGGAAATTTTATTTAGAAATGTTTAATGGTTTTGCTCACTTCCCTTTCACAAAAATAAATATAATGCTTGAGTCGCCCCAAACTGGATAGTTGCTATTTCTTTGGCGTTCTCCTGCCTTTTTCTCCTCTCCTCTGGCTTGTCTGTAGCTTTTTCATCATCATTATTATTTCTCTTTTACGTTGGTTCTCTTGCCCACAAAAAGCATTTCATATCAACGTAGAGAGTAAGATGAGGAGAGGGTTTGTTTGTCCGTGTGGGAGAAATTACCATCTCATTCATTTCTCATCTCTTTTTTTGCTTTTCGCATAGCACAAATTCCTCTGTCAGGTATAAACTATGTACATAGTTTCCCGTTCATATTACCACTGGTAATCTAATAGGTGCGCATAGTAAAACATCCTTTTTTTCACTTTTCCACCAAACCGCCACATAACTTAGCCTTATCTTCATTTTTGTATCCATATTGCTTCACGTTCCAACAAGTAATGCAATGCACAGAGACACATATACAAACACACCGCTACTCACTCACAGCGGACTTATTTTATTTGAATGCTAAAACTATGCATATTTGAATTTTAAAAAGACAAGAAAGCAATTCACGCACTTTGGAGATGCTACAAAGCCCATTTACCGCTATCTCGCATAATGTTTTGAATGGGAAGAAGCCTGATGGTCGGAGTCGGAGTAGTGGATTAGTATTGAGTGAAGTGGGGGAAGGCGAATGAACCTCGTACATTTCTCTCTCTTTCTCTTTCTTTCTTTCTTTTACATTTTGTCTTCATATAGTGGTCCGCACTTCTGACGTGTTTTACTTTCTCCACCGCAAGTGCATGAGAAAATCACCACAACTTAAATTTACTTATGGCATGTTTCCATTTTCCTCGTAGTATACAACGCAATGACAATAGCTCATATTCCACTACTTATATGATTATTCCTAAAAGAATTATGCGCTGCCTACGCTGCAATTTTTATTATAAAAATGCCAACATATAACATCGGACGAAGCGATTAGCCTGGAGCAAAAAAATGACATAATCGATTCCAAATGTCATTATTGCGTTCACAGTTGTGTATGTATTATACAAACAAGAAAAGAAAAAGCCATTTCCACAACGTCCCGAGAGGTGGGTAGGTTCTCCTCTGATTGTAGTATTATAGAAGAATGGTACCTAGGTACGTACGCAGTTTTTCCAATATTGGACACCTCGACGTTTCGGAATTAATCTTTTTGAATTGTGATGGATTTTATTTTTTTGGTTCCTTAAAGAAACGAAGGGAAATGTCGATCGACAATGTCAAAAGATGCGGGAAAGTAGAATAAGCAAAAAGTATATTACTCTAGGCCGAAAGGTATTATCTCGAATTTTGATAACCTCAAGTTTCTGTCGTCCATACATATGTATCCATGCGATTCCTAGTATTATGGCAGTAGGAGATAAGTAAGTCTGTTGAAAAAATGTAGATCTACATGGAAAGTAAGAGACTACCAAACTTACTTACCGCTGACTGTACACATATCAAGTGGTTGGCTGATTGGGTGCATATTTTATGAGACACTACTGTTGGGCAACCACATTTACAGACTGGAAATAGTAAAGGCCAACTCGAGAAAATAGAGAAAGTCTTTTCCTTGATACGGTAAAATTTTTCCAACTTATCTGTTAAAGAATGGGTAAGAGTGCTCTTGAAAGTTGTAAATTCAGCTGGTTTTTCACATCTCTTTCTCACTTCATATGTTATTTATTTCTAAAAGAGTCCCTTTTTGCCAACAGCTTACGCGTTTTCCCCCCGTACAATAGTGAAACATGTCCTTTCTAAGCCTTAATATAACTCAGTGTAATAAGTTCACCTGTCATTCTTCCGATTCAGTGAGAAAAGAGGGAAGAGCAAAATTTAGTCTGTCAATTTACGATTAAAAAGCTCTTTAAATACTCACTCAGTCCTCCTTATGTTATGTTCGACCGACCGATAATTACAATAGTTTTGAATTTGCAACTGGGTTTTTCTACTTTCCGCTCTGCAAGTAAGTATGGTACATGAAATTATAGAAGGGGAAAATGAATCATAGCGGAGACAAAGCCATTTCGGATTTAACTAGCAAGTAACCATTCACGAGTGTTAAGCTATATGATGCCGTGGAAAATCCTTTGTTAAGCTTGTTACATAAAATTGATCCGACACAGAGTATGTTACTATAGTTAACACATGTGCATAGGTAATATCGTCATAATAATATTCATTGCCTTTTGTGTCAATCTCTATCTTCCCCTTTCACTCGCGCGACAGCAGCAGCAGCCGTTTCACTCTGTCCATACATGCATACTTTTCACTCCTTACGACGAGGCAAGGCAGAGGGGAAAGACGAGTTGAATTTGAGTTGATGTTGAGCACAATAGAAGCATAAGCGTCGAGCGAAAACAGAAACTGAGACGAACCACTATTACCAACTCGGTTTTGCGACGCTCAAGAGCTCATCGTGTTTCTCAAATCCTAGTTCGCCTAATTGAACAGTCGAATAGGTTTTACCTCTACCATCATCTATTGACGAGTGTATTATGATATTTTTTTCCATCACATCGACATCAACTATCTATCCTATTACAGTGGTGATGCCTTCTAAATTGCTTCCCTTCCAAGTGTCTTTCGTCTCTTGTGCATCTGCCTCCCTCCGCCGTTTCTTTTTCATAATTCTATAAGGAAGAAGGGAAGCGACGACTATTATTTGAATGCTACGCTTCATTGAAACTTGAGAGTAAACAGTGGTACTCACATCATCACTCTCAGATGAAAATGATGACGATAATGTGTCTGCAAATAGCCCTACAGGGTTTCCTTCTAGTAACATTTTCACTGCAAAAGAGATAATCCTACCGTGGGGGAACTCACTTTCCTTTTAGTCTTTCCTCCCTCTCTGTACTTGCGGTGAAAAGTGTAAATAATGAGATTCTGTTGTCTCCATAAGACCTGAAACACAAATTGGATTGGTAAATGTGAGCCCTACTATCTACTCTTTGCCAAAATGTAATTGCAAATTCAGATAGTGCCTCACTCACACACACCACACCAGCTGCACAAACCAAACCAACTTCAACTGGTTTCCTACTCTTTCTCTCCTCTAGTATGTATGAGCTAAATGTTTGAATCTACTTTTGTGGTTACAGAAATCACAATGTAACATACTACTTGAATTTCATTTTCTAATGAAACGACAACTGACAAAAATTTCCTGCAACTTTTTTCCACCCTTCCTCCCTCTTCCTCAAATTTCCCTACTATCCACCAGCATCCACTACAGTATTTAAAAGAAAAACAAAGGCAAATTATGATTTTTCTTGTTAATCTCCAATGTACGCTCAAATAAACCTTACACTGCTGCTTTTTTTATTACGTTTGAAATCATGAAGTGTAGTAACCGAAAACAAGCAAGCGGTGAGGAATTTTACTCTTGTCAACATTCAAATGAAATTATCACGTTATATGCCATCATGTCAAAAGCTCTCATTCTGTAAAAAAATTATTGAAACTTGCCACCATATTGATGAAAAATGTTGAAAAAGTTTATATCTGCATGATATTTTGTGAGGGAACTACTGATCCAACTAACTCCTTCTATGTTTTCAGGTAAAATAATTGACTTTTTGGATTTCCATGCAATGAGTTGCCACCGTGAACTTTTTAATGATTTACTGAGAAAATGTACTTGCCATTTTATTCTCCGTTTCCAATCTATTCTCTCAAATGGATTTTAGGAAAATAATGGAAGAAGTGGAATCCAATAAATTACTTTTTTCTATAAAGGTGTAAAACCGAAAATTAAATTGCGGGAAAGAGTTAGGTTGGAAAAATTTACTGTCGTGAAATCGAAAACGATAATTTTTCACCTTCTTTGAGTTAATTAAAATTTTAGTTTGGAGAAGCCGAAAATACAAGATTCATTTTCTTACTCAAGTCTCAAATTTGCAGCCAACTGCCTTTCAGTGTGGAACTAATCCATTCTTTCAAGAAGTTGAAAATGTAAAAGTATGTATGTAAATAGTATGAAGTTACCTTTCTATTCACGCAGTGTTGTTCTATAAGAAAAGGAAATTAGTCAATGCTCAAAGTTTTCCAAGGAATGCACTCGTGTTACTTCCAGCAATTTCCTCACGGTTTATAATGCTACCTCGTTCTCTGAATTTTAATTTTAGTTCTTATCTTGGGAAAAACAAACTGTTTCTCCAAACATCTACGTGCATGTTTGTTCGATGTTTTTAGACACTTCCTGGAATCGTTGAGACCCGAATATTATGGCTCTTGGTTTTCGTTTTTTGAGTAGACACAATATGGACTCTACTTTTCCTGAGAAATTATTACATACAATTTCATGGATTTACTTAAAATACGATTTCAAGGAAGATAGACAACTGATTTTAAACCATAAAAAACCTATAGTGGGGTCAATTACGTAGGTTGCAAGTCCAAATAACGATTGCATTAATATTGAGGATGTGTGAAGAGAGAGTGAACACTTTTCTCCGTCGGAAATAAGATGTCATATGCATGTGCATTGACATGAAAGCAGTTTTAATATTATTCAAAGCCACATGGAAGATTGAGTTTGGAAGTAATGATTAGTATAAAATATTTTGAAATCAACTTTCAGGATATAAAATTGAGTAATACTAATATATGCCCACGTTGTTATTTCTATAAAAAGTCTTCGTGTGGGTTTTTGATATTTGACGTCATTCATGAAAATGAATAATGTTTGCCAAGAGAAAATTAAGTGGGAAAGAGAAAACTTAATTTCTCTGGAATACACTTGCAACATTAAGAACTCATTTAATTTCTGTGGAATTGCTTGGCATAAAAGTAATCGGATGAATAAAGAAGCAATATTATGAGTAAACTCAATTGGGTTAAAATTTAGTTTGTATAATAATGAGTAATATGGCTCCATTGCTTTGTTTGAACTTAATTTCGTGTTGTTTCGTTTCAGGTTGTCGTAGTTTTCTACGCGGCGATCATTATTCTCCTCCTCACGACCAATTTCCGTCGTCGCAAGCCCTCGTCCTCGAATGGATGTCCATCGGGCTGCAAACGGAATCATGGAGGAGATGGGTCCGGGCATCATCTTAACTGTCACACCTGTGCATCATCAGGATCATCGTCAACCACCACATCCTGGACAAGGAAGCATTGGCTTTTCTTTAATCCCATTAGCGGGGAGGCCCAGCAAGCAACAAAGAAGGAGTCGCAGATGTTCATCCATAGGCAAGATGCAGAAACAGTGTAGACTCATCCTGCTTGATACGTATGCCCACACATTATACGAATTGAACAACACGACATGGTTCTTTTCCCAGAGAAAACATAAACCCAAAAACTTTTTCGTTGGATGCCAAAACGTAAGAAAAATGAACGCGAAAAGCTGTGAGTTCATGCGAAAATCTGAGGGCATATTAAAGTAGGCAACTAGGAACTAAACTTCTTTTTTTTCAACACTCCCCTAAATCTAGTTCATAAGGAAAGAAGGGTAAAAATTTACAGATTACATTTTTTTGGCACAACAGGCACATATTTTTGTTTGTAGGAACCACACCACCTCACCACACAAGTTGATTCTTATTTACTTCAAGGCAGAATGCCGTGATAATATACAAAAATTGGGCTACCTCTTTTATCAAATAATTTGCATGCATGAAGTAACTCCATTACACGTCTTTTTAGAAACGATAATGTGTAGAAGGATGAAGGTAATTTTTATTGACACATCATAATTTTTTCCGGTCTACTCCGTTCTCTTATAAATAGATATTATAATAAATAATAATATGTTTTTATGAATACAATATACACGCAACTTGTAAAGCGAAATTGTACTTATGTACGTAATTTCATTAAAAATTAATTCGTATTGGACCACGGGACAGGATGTAGAGAACAAACGAAAGCATCATATTACTGTAAGTTTGTATGTGGGTTATATTCAAATTATAAAACTTGAAAAGATATCACTCATTAGTCTAGCGATATACCTAACTAATCGTAAGTACACCTAACTCATCTATCACCATCACTAATCGTAAAGATATATCATATGAAGCACATATGCATACATGTACCAATAGATATCTGAATATGTTTTATCACTATCATTATCATTCATTGCCCAAATTAACTTTCGATCAGCCCAAAATGTTACCGTTTTATTTAACTCTGGTTAAAAACTACTATAAATTTAATTTAAGCATAGTAGAAAATCCTTCAGCAAATTTATTCATTTCAGTGAAAAAGTGTTTGGCGGGTGGAACAATTCATTTGTCCTTGTAATCTAGCTCATGTGTGTAATCCAGTGGAGCGAAAGAAGAAAACGAAAAGTGTTGTTTGACGTTTAGATCGAGTACTACAGATAAAACTGAATGCAGGGTAGGTAACTTCCGCTTTATACTTACGATTAGTTTGCTTCCACGCATTCGGATTGCTTATTGAATTTTGTCATCATAATAATGGATAGTGATGAACGGGAAAACATAACATGACCTCTCGGGATTCTTTCGTAGCTTATATGGAAACGAAAGCGGGATTTTTTTTCGATCCTTCAGTCAGTTTCCTACCTATTAAGACAAGTTTAATGTAGTTTACACAATATTAAATGGAAAGAAGCAGGAAATATTGATTCCTGTTCATTTGGTCTTCATTCTGTTTATGTACGTTTTGTAGAGAAACACAAGTGGTTCCTCCTCTCATTACATTATTCAGCCCATTCTATTTAATTGAGAATGCATCTGGAGCTGTGATTCAGCTTCGTAGACCTCTATTAGGGATACATAGTATTTCTGGTCACATATGGTCAAGCCATTACCGTGGAAGATCCCCCGCCCACAACATTCATTTCTAATAGACGATGTTAGGTGTGCTGGAAAGGAGTTCTGAGTCCACAGGCAAGTTTTTCACATGTACACAATCCGTTTTCTCTCACTTTCTCTTCCTCTCCATCATCCCTATGTTTTGCTCCAGAAGTGGTGTGTGGCTCTGTTGTAGGAAAAAAGGTCTCTTTCACTCGAAAATCAAACAGGAGGATATTTGCACCAGATTCTTTTCATTAAGTTCACACGATTTCTGGCTTGTGTATGTGTGAGGTGGCGTAACAATTATAGTGATAATAACGATATCAACATTCAAATCAAATATTTGAACAGTTATCAAGCCGATTCATGACATTTGGGCACGAACCGTACATGCATTTTGTATAGAGTAACGATCTATGGATATTATGTAAACTTGAAGTCAATGCGAAACTGAACAGAAGTTAGCTCTTTTTCGTCTCTTGTAGTTGCTAACCCACGCGCATAAAAATGAATTGTCACCAGGTGTTCAGCTCTACATGAATTACACTTTTCACCCAAAGAAGAAAAAAAATATGGGAACAGGGAGGAGAAATCTGAAAATAAAAATCCCATTTCAAGAAAAAAAAATATTACTACGATGCTCAATGACAAAAATGATGTTGCTTTATAGTGTATTCCAGCTTTATTTTGTGAAACTTTGCTTTTAGCATTTTTCATGCGATTTGTTTCGAAGTTAGTTGACTTGGTTAACATTAAATTGACGTTTTGTCAGACTAAATCGTGATATATGTCCAGGTTCATTTTTGTCAGTAAATGCGATGAATACCTTATATTTATGCACGCATATTAAAAATGGTGCTCTATTCAACGAGAGTTTCGCAGTTCACCGTTGTTTTAGTCCCCATGAATGGAAGCTTCATGGCATTCGGAAATCAAACTCTACTTACTTTAGAAAATGATGAAAGCTTTCAGCCAGACTCGCATTCCTCGTCAGATGTAATGGATTTTTTTGCAGGTTTCAAAAAAAAATATGTATTTGTCAGAATCAGTTTTCACAGGAGTATATGTAAATGCGATGCATGCATGAATATGCTTTTAAATTTCCTCTGCTTTTAATGTTGAGCGAGCCGCAAAATATTTCAAGCAGACAAAAAGTTTCCGACCCAAACTTCCACAAAAACGTAATGTGAGAATCTCACAATTCACATATGCATTCATGTTACACACCTCACATGTTGGTCGATAAGTAGACTTGTATTATTTGAGTAGTTGCATAGCTACTTACTTATGTCTACTATTTCATATCGTTATGTTTTTCTCTTGTGTGGTTTTCTTCAGTCTACATGGCGAATTTAAATTAACTGTATAATGAAGGTGTGTTTGCTTTTGGCACTGGTTGGGTGGACAGCAACATTTGATGATGGTATGTATTACTAATTGTTTTTCATACTTTCTGACAAAAAAATAGTAATTGAAATTATCTCATCTCACTAACTAACAAAGAGTTGTTTCAAAAAATGAAAATACCACGGATAAATAGTTTGTTCTTGTATTTCTTTTAACGTACCAAGAAATCAAATTGATTAACTTTATGACGCGCAAATTTGTATGGTCAAAGAAAGTTATTTTCTTTCCCGTGTAGGCTGATGAATGAGAAAAAGCGAAGACATTATGCCCAACATATGTACGTTTTTAAAGACAAAAACATACTTTTTATATGCCTATTTTTAGCTTTTGTTTCAATCCTTCGCTTTTCATTTCAGTACCCTTGCCAACGTAAGTAAAAATCCTTTTTATAGTCTCGTCAAAAAAATAAGCTCATGTCAAATACAAACAAGAGCTAATGGGTTTCTCATTGAAGCTTACGTTAGTGTGGACATTTCATCGGTTCCGCCAGTTCGTTCCTAGCAACGAGCCGGTTTGCTTGCTCTGGAAAAGTGTATAAATAGGCGTGCTCACACACAAAGGAAAAAGAATGTTTGCATTATCCTCATCTGCTAATAACGACTGTGAGACTATACGCAAATATATATGTGTCATCTATACGTCTACCTTTCACTTTATCCAACCGTCTTGCTACTTGATACAAATTACTTTAACGTTTAAACAAAGCCAACGTATTTCATTTTTAAGAAGATGTAGTAAAACTTGTCCTAGTGATCATTTTATGACTTCATGATTCTCCAGGCTACACATCCCCAGAGGTGGTCACGACAAAAGGACAAGAAGTCGTGGAATATTTCACTGGCACTCATCTAAAAAACTTTTGTTTGTTTAATTACCACGGGCCTGGTAAAAGTTTCGGACGTGGAACGGAAGCATCCGAAGATGAAATAATAGGAAAATTAAAGTTTTTGAATTGTCACAAGAACTATAGTAATCAGTTAATGGAAAAGCATGTTTCTACTTTCTTCCACTTAACTTTATTATGCTATTACGAATCTTTGTGTTCTATCACAGGCTTAAGCCGACTTACTTTATTACATGGGTTAAGAGAGATGGTTTAAAGTATTAAAATGTTTTAATGATTGTGATGTACATACATACGTTCATGCTACATCAATTATTACTTTTCATATACTTATTTGAACCGGTTAAGTAGGTCAGTCATTTTACTTATAAAGTTAATCAGTTCCTTTAAACTGGTGTTGCAAAACATAGAGCACTGAAAACTGACTATTGTCCAAAGTCACATCTTCATATAAGTACACACACGGGAAGGCAGGCAGCAGTTTAAGTTGTCAAAAACCAGTTTGAGCTCGCTCGCTCACTCTCTTTTGTCGCTTCATTGATTAAGAGTTAGCTAGCGTTTTCTTTCAATTTTCTCCGAGCGGACGGGAATTTAATTCTAAAATTCACAATCAGTATCTACATCTGAAGCCATATAGATTACTATAGGTATCCTGCCCATCCTACCTGCAAAAGAATGAATGGTATGGCGTGATCATTAAATCGTCGACATAAATGTGATTGTCATTTGATGAGATTTCTTCCTCGCTTAATTTTTACTTGGTCTCGTTCTCTTCTTCTAGTGCTATCAGAACTAACAAAAAAAGTCCAGTTCTTCTTTCACCTCAAAGAAAAAGGAATTCTTTACAAGTTGACAAGAAGAAAAGTGTTAAAGAACATATGAAAAATAAAACGTAAAGGAAAAGCACAGCGTCCTTTGAGCATTGTCGTCTGCCTGGCTCAGGTAGACACGTTAAAAAACACATACTCAAACGAAAATAAATTGAGCACCTTTAAGATCTGAAGTAGCAGATTTTTTTTGTAGATGTTCAAGAGCAAAAGAAAAAAGGAAACCGCATGCTTTTCCTCACAAATATTTCTTTGCTTCATTCTTGTTAGGTCTTTTCTATTAAAAGAAGTAGAAAGCACGATTTACACATCCACAAACTTGAACTTTGTATAGAGCGATATCATTATTATGATCAAAAGGTTCATATATCAGGAGTCCATTTCTATCTACCCATCCATATAACCAGATAGGGGCAAGTAATAATACATAATAATAATAATACTCTCTATATTTCACCTGTCGACTCGAGCATGGATACATTTACTTTAGGGAACAAACAACATGCGATGGCGATGAGCTGGACAAATGAAAGGTGATAAAAAGGTAGTTAGGAAAAGGGAGAGAAAGAAACAGAATGAGCTCACCTCATTTCATTATGTTCATTCTTCAACATCTATCTCCACTCTGACGGAACCAGACGTTCGCAATTTGAAATTTCCGAATGGTTTCTATTCCTTTCATCAATGAATGAAAACGAGAAGGAAATACGTACACTACACAATCCAAAAAAAATACGTAAAGAAATGTAAGGGAATGCGCTTGTGAATAAAAATACGATTTAAGAAAAGAGATTTTTTTAGAATGACCTCGTACATTTCCCTTCAGTACAAACGTAAAACACGAGAGTATTTTTCATACTGGTATTGGTATCACTAAAGAGAGGGAATGAAGTAAAAATGGGGAAAATAGCCTCAGTTGTGAAGGTGAATGTGTGATGGATTGAGAAAAATCAGGACTCGACTCGAAGAAAAGGAAGCTGAATATTACCTATTTCTTTAATGCAGGCGGACAGGTTGATGATGATGTTGTTATGTGTGGCTTTCGCTTTGGTTTAGTTGTGGTACACACTATCGAATGCTTCACTGAAGGTAAGATCTCTTCAAGTTTTTTCTCCTTTTTATCAGGCATTCTAGTGATTCAATCAAGCACAGTGGTTTCTTTGTGGATAAATTGGCATGAACTGAATTCAGAATACAGCTTTACTTCAATCCCCCGTTTCTCCCTCTTTCCAAATTCTTTATGCTGTTCGCCACTCCACTTCCTCTTCTGAAGAGAACATGAGTGAGTGAAAGGTAGCAGAAGATCCTTTTAAAAGTGGACGACATAGAAAGTGCACGTCAATATTAAAATAAACGGCGGAAGGACGCCAGGCTTCCCCCCTCCCCAAAAAAACGAGTATTTTTCCTTCAAAATCTTATGATCAAAATGTTATTAAATCCGCACTGATAGGGATATCTGGATTGTATATAAATCGGAGTGAAAGTAGCTGCGTGCAGAATCCCCACATAGAATGCCCAAGAGCATAGGAGAGCTGTGTGAGTTGTGCAAGAAATAAGTAATAAAATTCAAGTCTCCTTCCTGAGAGCTAAGAAATGGTTCCCGCAAGAAATATCACTTACAACAAAATAAAAAATAATGGAATGGAATCACTGCGAAAAAAATACAAGAAATAATGCAATATTATACATTTTATTTGACATTGAACAAACTGCGTATTCCAGCATAATCAACATCAACATCACATTAGGTATTCACTGAATCCAGGGGGAAGTATCGGGAAAATGCCTAACTGTATCCGACTGTGAAATACATTTCCGTCGAAACAACATGACACTCTTCTTTCCTATCTATCTCGCCTTTCTCATTCTCCTTTCCACCACCAGCCAAAATAATGGTTAGCCAATTGAAAAGAGAATTGAGTGAATCAAAGTGGTCGTATTACACAAAATAGAAGAGCATTTCCATTCCTTGTAATTTTCACTTCGCATCATTGAACAAGGCAAAGTAGCTTCGTGAAAATATGTATATGATTGATAAAATTGCATATTATTCAGACTTTTTGAATTCCTATCTACTTTGTATATCAGTTCCGGTTCTCAAAATTTCACCACGTTCCCAATTACTTGGTTCTTTCTACACTTTTTTTTCGTTCGTGATACATAAATCATTCCTGACCCAATGGAAATGGTGCAGAGATATTCATCGAGATTTCTTATAGGCTTTTAATTTACAAAATCGTGCTAGTAAATCAAGTTTCTCCTTTCACTCTGATATGTCTACGCTAAAGCGCATCATGTTTTATTGGGCGAGCAATCCTATTTTTCATTTGTCCCGTCCTCGTCGTAGCTTGCTTACATCACTCTATTACACTATTCATTGACACTTGGAAAATCACTTTTTGATACACGCTACTACAATTATTGTGACAAAACCTATTACAGTTTCTGTTGGAACGGCATAATTAAGTGCGATCAGCATTAAAAATATAATTAACACAAGTAAAACCGTTTGAAAGCAATGAAAACGGAATTAATCAAGAGAAATGCGTACTATGTATTATTTTAAGCAGAACTCTTCATACAAAGTAAAAATAATTACAATTACTAATTAGTGAAATAATATTTGTAAGTCACTTAATAAATTATCTAAAATCGTAAGTTAAATAATCATAGTTGAATGGTCAGTAAGTCTATATAGTCTGTTCAATGAAATATACCTTATCCAGGATAAATTACTTGTATTTAGATTTAATGACGCTTTATGATTTCCCGTGCAAAAATGTTTGACATGATGATTACTGAATGAGATGATTTTATGTGATAATGGTAAAGAAATAGTAGTACTAGAATAATTGAAGAAATAGCTTTAGAATAAGCTTTTTAAATTTGGTAAAGAAATTAGACACCATAAAGCCCGAATTCGACTCCAGAAACTGAAATTAGGTAACACGTTTCATTGGTAAAATAATTTTTTAAGTAGTTGGGTTATAGTTATTATATTGAATGTGTCATCTTCCCTTACTATTTTCAATAATTTTGGGAGCAAATGTTAGAAGTGGAATTATTACTTTGAGTTTGAATTCAGTGTTATTATGTATTTTACTTGTATGTACTAGATATGTACATGTCGTGCTTACCTACTTACTTCCCAGCTATTTAAAACAGGAAAACAACTTTAATGTGACAATGCAATGGTGCAAATCAACGACGATTTCCTAAATATTAGTAAACGCTTCCTAACCGACAAGAAATTTATTGTCCTGGATGATATACTAGGCATGGTAGAGAAGGTAATTATTTTTGAAGAAAAGAAATTGAAACCTTTAAATTTTGCATTATGACAATGAGAGTATCATAATATATGCATTTTTATAAAGTATTGTCATATGTATTTGTAAAACTGTATGCAAACCCTTAATGTATTAACTTATTTACCCTTTCGAAAGTAAATCCCGACTAGATTGATTGTATGAGATTTATACGCAAATAATTGTTAACAACGTAATTTATTGTTTGTTGTCGATATACATATATTCCATTTTAAGAACAGGAAGATTCTTTTCGGTTACATAGGTAAATAAATAATGCCCACAACTAATTATTAAATGGATGATTTATGGTACTAAATATTATGTACGAAATTGAATGATTGTGAAAAATTGAAACATGATGAAAATTGTAAAATGTATTTTATTTTCCTGTTCAATATTACTATACTCCATGAAGAATTATGATACGAATAAAGAGAAAGTGATTTATTTCAAATGCGTTTTAAGAAGATGTTTATTTACGAAAGACATGACTCAAATCCGTCTTAAATACTTTGTGTCATTTTGGGCTTGAAAACGTTGAGACTTGGTAAGCCTTAGGCCAAGATGACAGCAAAAAGGCTTTCATGTTACAGTGATTCATTTTATGGAAGATTGATAGTCTTTTTTACAAACATTTTAAAAACCTTCGAGGGTTTTGCAGGGAACTGGAATGGACATTGGGATGAGTGTATGAGCTTTACCAAGTAATCATTGAGATAAATTGTAAAGAATGACATTTGACTCACAACCCATTCGTCACTGAACCCATAAGCTTTTACATTATGGAAGAAGATGTAGACATCTCAATTCGACCGCTCATTCTTGAAGAATGTAAGAAATCAGAGAGTCCATTAAAGAAAACATTTCCCTTCAGCCGAAAGTACATAAAACTTGCTTTGACAAATGAAAATATCTTCCGCAAAAATCGTATGGAACTGGGCAGTATGATGGAGTGACTTTGTTGCTCCAATATACTTATGTCATCGGAATTCATGGTAATGATATGAAAGTCCTTCGGTAAAGGAAATGTCAGGACATAAAAATTCTAAGAATACGTTGGGAATTTAATTTCCTTTCCTTTACAGTTGAAGAACTGCTTTATTCAGTATTTCTACTTAAATACTTTCGCAACCAAAAATCGCGAGCAAATTTCATATATAGAATTACAACTTTAATTATTTTTCTCAGAATACATTTGTGCTTCTTATGTTTAGAATATGAAAAAGTTCATAATAGTACTACATACGTAAAAACAGAAAAACATCTTGCTTAAGTTTTTCTCCCAGGGCAATTCAGATTTATCCTAGACGCATCTACTCCATGTTTGCACAAACATGTTAGCAAAGCGCGTTATTAAATTAGATATTTGTAGCTTGCATCAAGCGCATAGCAAACGAATAGAACATATAAAATAAAGCTTTTAACACAATTAGAGTCATATAGATGATGATAGCTATGAACAAAAGTCGCAAAGTATTTTTTTTTTAATTCATAGTTACTTTTAATATCACTTTTAATTGCAGTATCGTAGTCTCTCGTGGAACATAGCTCATCTATCAAAGGAATCTTGAAAATTATGAAATCTTGAAATTTATTTGGTCGAGAAGAATAACATGAAATTGTACAGTAAGCACTCATATTGCTTCATTATGGGAACGTTTGACATAATATTTACTAATCCGTTGCATTCTTTTATGCATTCTCTCTGGTCGTGAGCTTTCGTTAATTTACAGAAAATTGGACGAAATGGGAATAAAAGGCTACTCTATTGTTAATGTTTTTGATTTAGTAAATTTACGGAGTAGATTTTCGATTCATTGCTAATTCAACACGTACGACAAAGTGAACAACGTACTTAACATAGGTATGTGGTATTTTGTATCATTCAAGGATACAACGTTTTTTATTTCGGTATTTCTCATTTTTGTTTTGATTTCAACTACATATCATTTGCTTTTAAGATTGAAAAACATCAAGATTTATTCCTTCTAAGATGGCACGTTCTAATTTCATGATTGTCAAAGTAGATAGATATTTTAATATTATGATACAAGATGTAAATATTAGTATGAAGCTGAAGTAGATTACAAAATATTGATGCTGAGAAAGTCATTCCTTTTTAATTTTGACTTTGTACAAGCGTGGGGCAGTTTGATACTACAGATCGCACATAACATTAATTTTGCGAATTGAGCAAAAGCAGTTTACCATGTATTGTCGTAAAACAGCTGGTATTAATAATTCGAAGAAATACGGTATCTAATAATATCCTGTCCATTTTGTTGATGGACTAATAAATGAATGTAAGGTAACTAGGAAATGGGGATTATTGATTCCATTCCATTCTCAACATATTAAGTACCGAACGTCGGATCAAAACCGACATTTTTTTAATACCTCACCAAGTTGTACTATTGGCATGATAAAAGCTTCTGTATACAATATTGATTTAAAGTGAACGGGTGGTAGAGATTAAAACTTTGTTATGGACTACGAATATGGGAATCCAAAGAATTAATCATGAGACCCATGGCCGTGTCTTATTGTATTAGTACTGGAAAATTTATCCTGCTACCAAGTAACTGGGTGATTGCCTAACAAAAAACTATTGTTGCTCGTCATTAGGTATGCATGTATGACAAAATTCGGGGGAAGATTACAAGACTAATATGCAATCGACAGTCGACATTAATAAAGTATTTCAAAATGCTGATACGTGAATCCATGCGAAATAATAATCTATCTTTGGATGAGAAAATAATTGCTTTGCCAAGCTGCTCATTTATCATTCCCCACAAGGCACATGTCTAAATTCTCAAAACCATAGTTATTTTGATAAACAGTTTTTTTTAACAAAAAAAGTAGCAACAGTGTAATCTGAGTAGTCAGAGAAAGAGAAATCGTTTTAGCGAGATTTTTATCATGACGGTCTAGCTCGTGTTACTTCTCTCTCTCCTGAAAGCATTGTAGATTTAGGATCGGATTACATCGTGCAATGGAACCAGAGAGTTTCGCAATCTCAGAAAATTAATATTTCTAAACTGCAACCACAAAGTTTAGACACATTTTCACAAAGTTTAAGCCTTTTCCACGATCATGTGGTAGTATCAAATTAATTAGCAATTTCTTAAAACAGCTTCGCCTCTCAAGTAGCTTTAAATTACATGCGTATAAAAGGCATAAAGTATGTTGAACGTTGATCGCGGCAAGATTGTTCTTATGTATCCCCCACTTCACTAGCTTTTTGTGTTTCACTCCCTTGTTTGAAAATTTCCTCATGATGTGTTCTTGTGATGAGCATTCCTTGATAGAGGCATTATATGTTAATAACCGTGATTGTGTCAATTTTAGTGCTCTTAACTTAATTTAGTGGTTCTAAGCTTTTATATGGAACACTCATAAACATTTTCGTCGTCATCATTGCATTCTTTCCAGTACAAGATCTTGTTAGCCTTGTTTGAACTTGAGCAACAAAGTTAAATGAGTTTTCCTTTGTAAGAATTTGAGGGCAAACCTTCGTGTCAAAAATGCGAATGTATTATATGAGAGACGAGATATGTAGTTGATTGAACAACCACTAAGCACTGTTATGAAAGGAGTGTGTGAGAAGGGAAGGGAAAGTTTCTCTCTTTCTCTCTTCCTTTTATGTTATATGTCAGGAAAGAGCAATGTGATGAGGACATTCGTAACGGTATTTCGCCCGAAAAGTGAAGTGGCACTTGAGATATGAATGCTTAGTTTAAACACTGGAAAGTAAGATGAGCAAAAAAAAGAAGGATTTGCAGAGAGCAAAAAGATAGAGTTAAAGACTATGGTGGTGGCAGTGGTGGTGGTCGCAGTGGTAGTGGTAAGTTCTTGGAATGAATGGTGTAGCTAAAATTTTGAGATGATACCTTTATTTAGTATAAAGCATAAAGCAAGGAGATGAAATGAAGCAGTGACTTTTACCTACTACCTTTAAGTCTTGCTTCTGCTCTTCCATCATTCATTCTCTTACAAAAAAAAACGTTGACGAAAGAAGTCTTGGAAAGATGACTTAAATGAAGGGTTTTTCGCTGATGGTCTTATGTATTCCTTAGAGAAATCATTTCAACTTACACAAGAAGCCAATTATATCTTATAATTATTTTCAATGTTATGATGAAGAAAGACTTGGTTCGAGGTCGTTTCTATTCACTGCCACATTTTTTCCTGCATACTAGTCACTGCTTATTTTCACCGTACAAATAATGTTCGGAGATAAGAAGCTTCCAAACACTGTTTAAATGTCTATTGCTTTCGTGAATTTCAAAAAAAATTAGATTGGCTTCAAAGAAAAGGCCTACCTACGCGCTTTTGCTTGGAATGCCTCGAAATAAGGTAACCTCTTGCAGAGATTCGAGTCTTCTTCTTCTTATATTTTTTTTACCAAAGTGGGTGAAATGGAACTTTATGCTGTATAAAAGGGCTAAGAGGCCTATGAACTGCGGATGGAACTGAAGAACTAAATAATTCATGACTGCGAGATAAAGGCTTTAACCATTGTCTTAAGAAATATGAACGTATATGTTTTGAACAGAAATAGTAGAGAAATAAAAACATTCGTCAATTAAAATTTAATTTGGAAAAGTTTTTATTTTTAAATAGTCCAAAGATGAGGCAAAGAAAGCTTTTAATCTAAAGCCAAACATTTTAACTGCTTTAAATTTTTAGCTTCATACAAGGTAATTTCAAGTCACGTAACCAACTTTTTTCAACATAACTGAAGCAGGAAGTAGTGGAAAGCATCAGTCACATAAAATTTTTTTATGTACTACTCTTAAATGATTTTATGTAGCTCGTCGAACTATTTGTTCTGGTGGTTTGCAAACTGCAGATATAATACCGAAAGGTTTCTGCCACTACTTCGGTCCTTTTGGTAGCCCATCTTACTATATTAAGTCGTGATTCTCTGTACCGGTTTTCGCAGGGGGCGCTGCT
>JAHZMX010005633.1:0-17477 GCA_027743895.1 Seira musarum
GCTAGGTTCAGCGATATCTAACCTAACTTGACTAACAATTCTAAATAAGTAGAAATTCATACAAATAATACTAACAAAATATCCTTACTTTAAAACGCCTTAATTCCAATTCTAACAAATGTGAAAAAAATAGATACCATATGCGAAACATGTACAAGTATGTATGTACTAATATTTGGGGTAAATTGGGAATTTTTCGTTAGCTTTATTTTCGTACAAGAAAAAATGCAACTAAAACGCAATAAATTCTCTCGTTCCATTATTCTGTGTTTGGTTTTGTATCTTCTGGTTTTAAATTCACTATTTTTATGTTCATTGCCATTGCATTTGTATACTTTCCGCAATGAGTAAAGTGAATTGTAACGTACTTGACTAATGAATGGCAAGATTTTTTTTAGGAAAACACGCTCCGGCATCCATCCGCTTTTTCAAGAATGATTTCATGAAAGCTAAAACTCTCGTGTTTTTCTTTTTCCTTCTGAATGAAAGAACATTTTTCCAACAATATGAAACACAGATACACTCAATTGAAGTTCCGGAGAAAGACCCGCATTTCCTAACAAAATTTCCTACTTACCATTTCTTCCTGCATAAACTAGAGTACAGTACAACAAATGAATAAAAGTTTGTCCTATCCTTTCCTCCACTTATTTTGATCCTCGAAAATTATTTGGGTAAATTTGATGATACAATGTGGGTAACTTCTAAATGGCAAGTACAACAATTTTCAGCAACACCAAAAGCATAACGCTATCTAGAGGAGCTTATATGTGCCCCTTTGAACTACTGGATGCAGAAATTTTGTTAAACTTCTGGAAGATATGACAAGACAAGTATTTTGTATTTTCTCATGTATGGTCTTTCTTTGATACTATGTACCTTCTAGTTTTTCTTCCGTTTTGACTATGGCTATAACGTTCCATTTGAGCAGTGTGAATTCAAAAGCACCCAATAAATATACCGGAAGATAGGTCGCCCTTCTCCTGCTAGGCTTTGTCGTTAGAGTATTTTTTCTGAGGCAAATTTTGGTATTTCGTTCAAATCTACGCTCTACTTCTTTTCTCCTTCCATGCTCCAGGTGAAATAAATATACATATGATCTGCATAAACTTATCCATATTATATAGATTCAACTATCCGGGCTTCTCTATTTGTTAAACAAAAAGACCGAGAAAAGAAGAAAAGAGATCGGGAAGCAGGCGGGACATATTCTTCACGTGTCTCAAGAAAGTCTGTCTTTTTTGCTTTTCCCGTCTCTACTTTATCGAAACCGTTTATGAAGTATGTACTAATAAAATAAGTAACATTTTACTAAACCGTGTTACAACAACTGATACATTCTTTTTGCTTTGACGCTTTTCTTTGAAGTCTTTATGAATATAATTGTAAATTTAAGCTATTAGTGATTGTGATTGTGTAAAAAAGTATTAACTGTTTTTCTTCTTGTTGCCATTGATTTTTGACGATTTCATAAAAGGCAGGGAAAGAGTTTATTACATAGCTGAACATAGCGAAGCGAGTACTGAGATTGATGTGACCGTCTGTTTGTCCGGTGGATAACTCTCGAAAGAAGTCACCGATTGAGCTAAAATTTGGAACAAAGGTTCTTTGCGGACTGAGGACGAACCATATTTCTTTTCAGAATTTTAGGTCAACTATTAATGACAAGGTCAACGGTTAGTTTTTTAAAAAGTTGAACATATAGCTTGTGATAGCTCATTTGTAAGCCCATAAAAAACTGTAAAATGTGTGTTTAGAATTTCAAAAAAAATTTAACGGTCAACGACAGGAGTCCGTTGAATTTTGTTTTCAAATGAAACAATTCTTGTGATAGCCCATTAAAAAGTCCTTAAAATACTAAGTATAAATAACTGCTGTTTTATTTTATTTTTTAAATTTGTCAACCCGTTAGCAGTCAACGGCTAAATCTTTTCTCATTGAACATAGCTTGTGATACCTCATTCGACAGGTCTTTCAACTCTTTTCATGCATGTATGCTGTCATGACATTCATATGAAGAAATCGTGGGTTCAAATGCGAAGAACTGCTTTGTTTGACAACCTATCGAACTTGACAAACAGAGTATTCTGGTTAAGCTCTTTCCTCTCTAATCTTTTTTCAGCTACACCACTATCGTTGTTTTAACAGCGTTATTTTTTGTTAGAAAGGTTTAACAAGGTTAGCTTCATCACAACTTTCATTTCTGGAACTCACGATCAGAGGAGCAAAATATGTTCCAACAGATTTTCTCTTTTCTTCCAGAAAGAATTGGCAAAATTTTAATATCACTTTCCTCACCTTAAAGATAACGGAATAATGTACAAGAAAATGAGCCATAACTCGTGAAATAGGAATTCTAAATGGATGTAGGTTTGAGTGAAAAAATCAAGAGTAATTTAGTATTTTTCATTGGCATAATTTGAGAAAAAACTACGCAAAGACCATATATTTTTTTCGTGTTCGATGGTCACCAGACCTGACACGTTGTTTTCGTCGCGGTAATCTCATTAGCGAAGCAACCAAAGGACTTACTCTCCTTCCCCCCTCACAATTTCTTTTGGGTGTAACACGACTTTTTGTAAAGCTGCATTTTTTGCGATAACTTGATGATGCTAAAAAAGCGGAAAAAGGAAGTCATTTCACGTGACGTTATTATTTCCATGAGTGCTTTCTCTTTAGAGCTGATTTAGCAAATGGTGTAATAATACATAACAGTAAAATTTACTGGTCCAATGTGCTCCCAAGAGAATGGAAACGGGAACAATGACAAGACAAGAGGCATTTCTCACCTTTCGCGTTCCTAGAATTTTACATTTACTTATGCGATGACGTTCTTTACTTGCACAACACAACACAATACGACGAGCAAGAAACACTGCTTGGATTTTTTTAGAATACGATTTCTGTAATTGGGGCAGCAGCATAGTGTTTTGCTGTGTACTTTGTAACACCCTAGCACTAGACGATGACAATGAAAAAAAATTAAATGTCCAGCCATCATCATTATTATGGAAATTAAAACGTCAAAATGGGTCTCTTATGTCGATGTATGTATGTTCATGGCCTGTGGTGATGTATATATATTGATTGGCGGGAAACTCATGTCTCAATTTTCATTCGGGCACATTTTCACGAATAATTATTAACGAGTACCAAAATTATTTTTCATCCTTCTCCAGGGTACAACATTATTCTTTAGAACATATCTGGGTTGTTTATATGTTCTCCGTCAGTTAATAATACACTAACTATTTATATGAACCTCAAAATGCCACACAAGCATCTCATGGATTTGCAGTGTTGACGTTTTCTATATCCATGCAGAGTTGTTGAGACTAAAAGGCAATGGAAACCAGGAGTAAATGGCCGACCTTATCATTTATCAGAACCAGGATACTTTTACCAATTTTATATCGTAGCTGAGCAAAACGAAGCGAGCGTTGATTTTACCTTGACACTCTCTCCGTGAGCGCGATAGCTCTCGAAAGAGGTTTACCGATTAACCTCAACAAAGGCTACTTGCGCATGTCGTAGAGTTAATTACAACTATTTCTTTTAACAAAAATTGACCAACTACTAACGATAGGACTAACGGTTGATTTTTTGAGAATGGACAGCTCATTTGAAAACTCTTACAAAATCTGAACAAAACTGACATCAAAATTTTGATACGTTTTAACCGTCATCGGACGTTACATCGTTTTTAAATGAAACATGTTCATATATATCTCGCAGTTTCTGATTGGAAATGTCTGACTGAGTGAGTCAAATGCATTGAAAAAAGTACTGCATTCGACATTCCGGTGAAGCATCAGTGAAAGAAAAAATTCAAAGTATTAGCAACCTATTCTTCAGCTACGTCGCTATCCCTATTTAACAGCTTTATTTTACTTTCATGCTTTCAAGTTCACCATTTCGTTGGAAGAAAGAGCCAGACTCCATGTCTCTTGCAAAACGATTAAAGGGATTTGCAAAGAATCGCATTGCATTCATCTGTTTCCTGCAAGAATGTGGTATAGCATGGCGTGGCAGTTCGCAAGGGAAAAGGGATCATCATACATTTTTTATTTAAGGAGACGCGAGAAAAAGATATCGTATTAAAATGCATTGCACACCGAGTCCGGATTCCATACCACTCCTACTGCATGTCTGTTGTTGTTACCTAATTCAAAAAACAAAGATGTGAACATGTGAACTAACTGGGTCTGTAAAAACAACATTTTAAAAGTGTGAACGATCTTTGGTGTCGTCATGCATGACTTATTTAATTTTAAAATTCTATCGAAAAGAAAAAGAAAGGTATGCATTGCATTTACGTTGAATGGATTTCACTAACGTATTTTGAAACTAGTTCCGACAACAAAATCGTTTTGTAAACTCTGGGAAAACTTGGGACTTCTGATGTTCGGTATGAAAGAAAATAAAAATAAATGTTTATATGTAGATGGCCATCTAGATTTCGCTGAACTATTATCAGCAACATTTTTTCTGCTTTGATACACATGGCTTCCTTTTCCATATTTCCATTGGTTCTATTAGTTCCACTTTGTATATAAACTCGTGTTTCTCGCTCGACATCTACACTTTCCCTGTGCCACAGTTTTGAATCAGTTAATTTGAGATTTCTTGATGTCGAACTCCTGCTGGGAATCATCAATGAAATTAGTATTAAAGGGGTACATATGTACTTAATACAAAAATTTTGTGTAGACTCAATTTGTTGAATAGAAACAACACAATGGCAGCAGCAAGGAAGGAAGAGAAAAAGCAGTAGGATTTCATTTGAACATCTTAAGAAATTACTTAGTCAATGGACCAACCACCATATCTCGAACTAACATCAGATTTCAGCATCAGCTATCACTCTTCTCATCAAATAATCTAGCTGATTTCTTTCGTGGAAAACATTCTAAAAAAACTTGGAATGCCTCTAGGAAAGCCATAGCTAGTAGAAGGGAAACATTTTCCTTGGGAAGGTAGTTTAGTTAGTGGTTGTAGCAATAAAGCTGTTAGAAACTGTAGATACGAAGCTGCAAGCTATGGAGCCGTAATTATGAGGAATTGGTGAACGAGATTCAAAAATACTGCTTTTGTTCCACATTTAGTCTTAAGTCATATTATCTTATCAAAAGACGTTTCTTGCTATTTTTCATTCACAGGTGCTTAATCTAAATCTTATATCTACATAATTAATAAGAGTCTGAAGAAAGCTTTCGAATGAAAGATCACAAGCTATATGTTTCGTTAAAAAAATTTTAAAGTAACACTTTTGCTCAGTTTTTCAAGGGTTTTCGATAGATTAATTAAAAACCATATGTTGCCATTTGAACAAAAATCAACCCTAGACCCTGCGTTAATACGTGACCTATAATTCTGAAAAGTTATAGATTTCCTTCACAGTATATTTACAAGGAACCTTTGTTTCAAATTTGAGGTCATTCAGTGACCTCTTTCAAAAGTTATCGACTGGACAGACAGACGTACGCATCGAAATCCATACTCCGCTGATAGCTCAGCTTCGTAATAAGCGAAGAAGGAATGTCCCTTTCACAATCCATTTCCGTCTTCCTATTGCTCGAGAGTGGCCCAAAGAAAGGAAAAGCAAAACAGGGAGAGGGGTGATTTACTACTCATCTATACATAAATCCACCATTTTCTGGTTAAAAATTGATGGTCTCGTAAAAATATATTAGTTTGAGCTCCATTACCTCTCCCTATCAATAGCATTGCGGGAGAAGGGAAGAACAGAATACAAAACGCATAAGAACGGCTAAGAATCATCAATTTCAATAAGTAAAAATGTGGATGCATGCAAACCTTTCATGTGTGGAGTAATTTTCTTTCCTAACGCAGATGATAGTGAGCCCATCATTTTTGTATCCGGTTATGAATTTTCTTTTTGAAACGATAGTAAGATTCGACCAGAAATAACACAATGAATTGAACAATTGGGAGTTTCATTTTTCCCGGAAGAATCGGACGAAATGCAATACCTGATTCTCGTTGGTTCAGATGGAAAACATGATAGATGGATTCTTTCTTTCTCCTGTTTTTTTATTTCAATAATAATAATACTCATCGTTTATTGTACTTTGTCAGCAAAGATTCGATGTAAGTACATTCATAGTATATAGTAGTAATGAATTGGACTCACGTCCTATTGTCCATGGTTAAGGTGATGTGATGGAGAAGCAGTAGAAATGCAGAAAACATACTTAGGAAATTTTTGGAAGTAAAACGAATGCAAGCAGTTCATATGCTCAAACATTTTATTACGTTCGTTCATTTTTCGTAGGTTGTACGGCGTCCATTAAATAAATAGGTCACGATACACAGGAGCAAGTGATAAGCAGTCATTCATTATGAGTGACAAGGAAACGAAATCATCATCAAAATATTATCATCCACATACACACACACACCATCAGAATAATCGTGTTTCTTTTGAAGGAATGGAAATCGAAGAAAGCAGCAGTAGTCGATGAAAAAGAGACGAGAGTGAGTGAGGGAGGGGAAAAAAGACTTTCGAGCTTTCTTTGTTTGCTGAGTTGCCTCTCATAAATTTTTATGTCTTTCAAAAAAGAAGCCCAGCAGTTCCTGAAGCTGTCAATGGATGCAATGGCTGAATGATAAATGAAGAAAACTAACGTTTTTCAAGATGTGTTACTTAATGTAATAGCAATCAAGAGAACAGGGGGACAAATTGCTCTTGTCATAAGTCTGACAATAATCAATTATATCATTCTTGCGTTTTTTTCTTTTTTTGTACTTTTGTATTTCTCAGAAAGGCTTGTTTTCGAGTTTCTCCGTTTTTGCATAGAAATATTCTGCTACCATCGTGAGTGAGTGAACATGTCAACAGAATTAGATTGGAATTGAGTCTAGAAGGAAATCAATTTGACTTGATTTGAGCCAGGCTTGGCAAAAAAATTATCGTGCTTTTGCAAATGAATTAAAGTACAAATGAGTCTAAATCACAAGCTTTCATAGTTCCATTAACTTTTGGGGTTTCAGGTTCTTTGATTTTTTATGCTTTAATCATTTTTAAAAATCAGAAAATGAAAATTCTATGAGAGTGAATGAGTGAAACGATATGCATTTCATATTACCCCATCATCTCTTTTAGGTTTTGATGTAACGAATGCATTATTTACTTAGCTGAAATCACTCAACGACTGTTCATTTTACAGTGTTAGTCTATGGAAACAATCTAACTCTCGAAAGACTTGAACCGATTGAATTAGGAAAATCTGAAACATGTACTAATGAGCTCTTTGCATTCCAAGGATTCCAGCGACAGCTTATCAACACAACAGCTGTCCAGTAATATCAGGTCAAAGGCTGACACATTTTTTTAAATATATGAGAACATCATAAGTATATGGCTTGTGAAAAATCATATATAAAAGCTTTTGAAATGCCCTATTCGAAAGTCTCAACCAACTAATTTCAATTATGAAGCTAAGTATTAACATTCATGCGAAGCACCCGTAAATGTAAAAAGCTGATTTCAATGGGCAGCTTATGGAACTTGGAAGAGTATAACTGAAACTATTAAAATGCAAATTCTGCTGACATTTTAAAAATCGTTTATCTTTAGCTACATTGCACTAACTGTTTAATTTCTATATGGACTTTTCATGAGAAAAGGAACCAAGTACTGCCGCATGTTAAAACGGATCAATATTACAGATTTTTTTCTCTTTCTCTCCAAAACGTCCGCAAATACTCAAGTTATTGTGGCATGAAATTACGCAAAGTGTTTCCTATGCCTATTTTCATTAGCTTATCAGATCAAAGAATACGTAGATATAAACGTTGGAAGTCCTCACTGCTGGAAGAATATTCTATTAGGAAAATTAGGGATATAAGTAGGAAATATGGGGTATTATCCTTAGTTCGTGACATACCAAACAAGCAGAAAGGTTGCTCCAAAAGCTTCGTGAGCTCTTATTTTACAATATTTGAGAAATAGAAGGAAATTATGATTTATCTATTCCTTTCCAGATACACGATGCTTTAAACTTCCAACTAACTACTACGTTTATGTGAAAATTTAGAGAGGGCAAACATTTCAGGTAAAAAATACCCACGCCGTTAGTGTAATATAGCTTAAGTAGCTTATATGTACTTATATGTATTACCTATTATATTCATGAACATTTGGAGAAGTACTTCTTAGAGTAATACCCTTACTTAAAACATAGACAACTCAAATGCAATAATTCAATAATGTTTGGTCATAAAACAGAATTTCGTGCGCATTTATTATTTATTCGCATTTTATGATGAGGATTGCCTTTTGCTTGTTCCTTAATTTTTGGATATATACGTATATGTTTTATAGTAAGTCACTCTACAACCGATGCAATGAGGACAAAATTAGGGATGAAGTGAATAGTGAATTGATTGATTTCGTTTCTTCTATCCTATTTGAAAGAAAAAATTGAAAATGATACTTGTGGTTCCTGAGCATTCTTCAGTTTGTGTGGACGGCTTAGGATTCTCCTGGCTGTTCAATTAGGCAATTCTCCACCACTCACCACCTTTTGTGTGCATATGGCACAGCACGATGTTGTCGCGAACTTGCCGATTGATGTAGTGCTTCTGTTAAACGAATTGTTCAAGTTTGAATAACCTTTATGTAACAAAAAAAGTTTGAGTGACTTTGGTCATTCACTGGCATAAGAATAGCTTTAAACGCCAAACGCTGTCTGTCTGCTTTGGAATGGAAATAACCAGTTTTGACGTCAAATTAACTCTTTTAGCCAAGAGAGGATGTGAAGTGTGGAGTTGATATCGAGTGGCACGAGGCTTATTCATAGTTCTCATATCGCTGTCCAATGAGTCTTGTTCCATTTACTTTGAATAAAATTTGTAATGTGCTTATGCACGCAGAAAATCTCTACAAGAAAAAGTATCTGCAGTGTTTCAGCAAACGCACTCCTCCTTCTCATAATGGAGTATGTAGGTAGTTTACGTAGCTAAAGGTCGAAGTTTAAAAAAAGCTGTTAGAATTTGAACAATTTTTCATTGCCCAAGCTTGTGATTCGAAAACGTTATGAAGCAGTATCATGGGTGGCCACTTTTCAAGAACCATCGAATGAGATTTGCAAGCCGTGTATTTTCCTTTTTAAAAATGTTTCAGTTGTTAGTCAGATTCTGCTGAAACGTTATACTTAGGCGTCGCACGAAACAAACCAAAGAACCTTTCAAAACTTGAGGCCAGTTGGTAACGTCGTCCTTTGAGAGTTGTATCGGACAGATGAAAAAGCAATCTTAACATTACATGCTGATAGCTTACGATTAGATTACACACGGCGATAGCTATTTATCCTTTATACTAAAATCCTGCTGAAAGGTAGATGTATGTGATTTACCAATAAAAGCGTTTGCATGAAAAGTGCACTGAGCTGAATGAATAAATGCACTTCAATGTACTGTGCAGAGTGCAGTGATGTGTGTATCTCTCTGTCTCTCTCATGCATTGAATCAGAACATTGAAATTCACTTTTTATTATTGCTTGAGTTATTTTAACCGTTCCTGATCATTTACTTAACTTTATTCTAAAGATGAGCTGAAAGGACCAAAGTTAAGGTCTCAGCTAATGCCAAAACGAAAAATAACATGAACAAAGTTTGAAACTTCGAATTTGACCGACGGTGTTGATGGTAACTCCTTTCGGTTCCATGCCGGAATCCGGATCCGGAGACTTGTTTTGCTTTTTATTATGTTGAAAATAATTATCTGTGGCGTTAGAAGCTTGATAAAATACTGCTAGAACGCAAAATTTTCATATTTTGCTCGGGTGCACTGGTATAATAAACATTTTATACTGACTTTCTTGTATTTTTTACCGTGATATTTTGTTGTCACTTTGGGACCCTTGAACTTTTACCATCCACTAGTTATGCTTGTAGTTGGAAAAGGTTATCGAAATCATTATATACATACCTGCTAAATATCAGCGAGAATTGATTTCGCTTTTCCATTTGTCCGTTCAGGCGATAGCGCAAGACTCTAGACATTGTACCAATTTAGATGCCTCAAATTATTTTTAACATTTAAAATGTTGGGCCCAGAGTCCTATGAAACTGTATTTTCTTCCAACATTGTCTAAATCCTTAAGACTGGGCTGACTGGTTGATGGTCGATTTTTAAAATACATGAACAATTGATGGTTCGTGGTATTTTCTAATTAAGTTCTTAAAACTGAAGGGGGAGCGGGTTAAAACGTTTTTAATCAAAATATTGTGCATAACTCATAATGACTCCGCTGGTTGAGAAACCTTTTTCTTAACCAGTCCTTGCATACGGTGAAAAAGTAAAAACAAACAATTTTTCTGAAACAAGCTGGAATTTGAGACACTGCATTGAAACTATGTACTTAAACAATTCGTTAAAAATTTTAATTACTACATAAATATTGAATTTTTATCTTCTGCTACGTAATTGCAACTCTGTTTTAACAGTTTTGTTGAGGGGGGATTGAATACTTAGGAATGATAATTTGTTGGTTACCTTAAGGTACATTTTCATGTTGTCAGTGTAGACGCATGATTCATCAAAGTAATATCAAGCACATTTTTACTATGAATTGTTGGTAGACCTTACATGAAGTTCATCCAGTTTGTTTCACTCGTTTCATTTTTTTCGGCATCTGCTGCTAAAGATTGGGACAACCCGATAATAACTATTTTAACAATACGCAGTGTGATGTGATTCGAAGGTTTCATCATGAAAACATGATATGTTTAATCAACCTTACCACCCACAATGCGCTCAATATGTTTGGAATTTGTGACAACCTGGAGTAAAATGCCTGCTTCAGATTTTAGTTTTACAATTTTATTGTTTTGCTTAAAGTAATATTAGGTCTTTGAGTATGAAAGCATTTCTCATTTACTATTACAAAGTGGATGGAGAAGTTTTTCTTCTAAGCACGAAATTCAGATTGACGAAGTTTGCATCAATAAAAATCCAACATTTGCGACGTTTGTAATAAGTAGAAGGATGCTATGTCAAAAACAATGAAGTATAAATCCTTGGCACTTCGTTCAGTTTTCGAATTTCAATCTCTAAACGCTTACCGTCACATTAAGTACACAGATCAGATCGCCAGTATCATTTAACGAAGGAATGTGCTGAAGTCAAAGAATCATGTTTAAGCGAGTTTGGAAAAACTATATTTCTAGTGCATACACAGGTACACCCTTTCTTTCTTACTTACAAGTTACAAAAGAAATCGCACACAAACGTGAGATGTCCCAGTTTTCAAGAAAATTATAAGAGCTGCAGTAATTGATTTACTTTGTCACATTTAATAGGCTCTATTATTATTATTAAATACTTTTTGGACACTAGCTGAGAGTAGCATGTCTAAGTTGCTGTTACAATTATGTTTGTTTTTCTAGTCCTTATACACCTAGTTTCCTTTTTCTGACTCTCAGAAGACTTTATCCAGTTGAATACAAGTTAACAAAGCTACAGAGAAAAGTTCTTTTGCGGAAATCCTATAAAGCATTTGTTGAGTAGGTTTCTGGGTAGCGAAAAAACGAAACTGGGATTAAGCAAGGGTTATTATTTCAGAATATACTTATTCAGTATATAGCCAAGGAGAAAAGAAGCAGTACACTTAAAACAAACGTATGGATGCATAATAATAACGCTAGGTTTCACCTTTGCCAAAAGTGAAAGATTTCCAGCTTAAGAATGAAATAAGAAAGGCTTTGTTCAACTTTTCTTTTGAAATGTTCTCAAATTGAATATATGAGAAGTGAAAATCCAACTAAAGAATCGTGGCACTTGCTCGGTACTTTGATGCCTACGTACGTAAGATCTTCAAAATGAAGTTGAAGTGGAAAGGCGATTGACTTACCCCCAAATGGAATCAAAATTTCCGTCTTACAATCGGATTTTCTACTTTCATTGCGAATGCCACAGGGTTTACTTCAAGGTACTTATTTCCTAATAAACACCTATCTTCAAAGTAGTAATCTGCTTTATCTCATGCACTTTCCTTCATCCATCCGGTCTCCAGATTTTTTAAGAGTTAAGTAAAAGCATTTATTACTCATACTGACTGTAGGACTTGAGTATTCAGAAGTTGTTGAGATAATTCAATTTTTTTAGAAACGAAGACGGGAAAAATTCTCTTTTTCCCACCATTATAATTTTCTCCTCAAGCCACAAAAAGCTTTCTGGAAATAAGACGAAGCTACAACACAATTTTTCCTTAGCACTTCCTTACACGCTAAACAACTTATTACGAGCAATTCCAGAAGGCTTAGCTTGGAGAGTAAAAAGTAAAAACCATAAAGTGTCCCAACGATTTTGTTGAACAAAATATGAACCATGCATAAGTATTACTTGTGTTAGCAGCACAGAACTCGAACTCAAGCTTCGAGGTTTCATTAGAAGTCAAGCTTTTTAACGAAAGAAAAGAAATAATAAAAAGGGGGATGCATGCATTTATTTTTAAGTTTTCATTGAAATGTATGTATGCGTGTCGGTAGCGATTTTCAGAATTAACTGTGCATTAACAATAGGAATATTTTAATTAAAATTTCTCTTTACGCATGAACTTTCTTTTTGTCATTTGTTAAACACAGATTCGTAGAATTTTTCTAGTTGGAAGAGACTGAAAGTTAACAAAAAGGTGGAATTTGAGAATATCATCTAACCTTTCAAAAACAGGAAAAACAGAAGTATTATCATCACGTGAAAATTAAGCGCTGCCTCCCATCAAATAGACAAAAGGAAAAGCTCTTTGGTAACTATTATGGCATGACGAACGACCTCCTACTCATTACTTTGTTCCTTTTTAAAGGATTTTCGTGTCGCAAAATGAAGGAAAGAAAAGCGCTTTCGAGAGTATTGCAGTCGTAGTGGTCGCTTCAATCCTTTCTTCTCCTCAAATAATAATGAAAAATTCAGGCGCGATCGAACCTCGAAAAACAAGAAGTCCAATAATGGCACAAAATAATGCATAATTAACTGGGAGGGAGAAAAGCGATAGGTCAAACTTTAAGCCAAGCCAAAGCCAACACTTTGTTATTTTTTTTCTCTTTCTCTCTCATTTCTTTTTCCCTTTGATTCCATAAGTTGCATTATTTGCTTCGTTGGCCAATAGCAAAAAGATATTTTTTTTTGTTTTTAAACACGCTTTGACTTCTGTTATTTGTTCATTTTAGCACCAGCATATTTAAACGTATCAAATTACGGGAAACGCACACATGGAGTGAGTGGAAGCATGTGTGCTTTCACGGAAGCGTTAGCAAAAATACTAAAGCTTGGAGAGGTAACCGGCCCTAAGCCATACACCAAGATTTTTTACCAGTTTCATGCAAACGAGCGAATGCGGGAGTCATCGGGCAAGTCGGGTGTTTTTTTTCTAAGTATTTCGCATTGGAAATGATGATAATGCTTGGGTTGCAAGTTGGAAACGTTAAAAGACCAGGCATTGTAACAGCAGGGAACCAGTGTCTGTGCTGTGTTCAAGGGGAATAGTGGTAGGCTGCCAAATAAAGGTTTCTATCTCAGAAGGCTATAAAAATGAAAGTCACATGCACCAAAAAATACTCCATACATCTTCCATTTCTAAAACCGAAAAAAGTTTATTTTGAAAACAATTTTTTGCTTCCTATTTTCAAAGCCGAGATAATAAGAAATAAGTTTGCAATGAACGGAATTTCAGTGCAATAGCATACCACATAGCATATATTTTCTTCCTTTTTGCTCAAATTAAACGAGAGAGGTGTTGAAATAAAAAAAGACGCAGTAGATGTGAGAGATGAAAAAAATTGCCTACTTTAAATTCTCTGTGATAAAATCAATTTTATTTTAAAATTAGTGCGTATAAGAACAAGATGTACCTTCTTGAGAAAGACATTTTACTTTCACCCTTTCTATGCAATAAAAATGACTGCCATGTCGTGTTACGAAAGAATTCTTCTAACAGCTTGTCTGGTAAACAGAAACTAGATTAATTATCGGGAAAATAATTATCTTCTTCTTTCTCTACTACTTCCCTACTTCATCCATTAATTCATTACATTTATTTTTGTTCAATCAGTTCTAACAGGCAACTTCTGATGATGGCTAGCGGTTTTCCGGCATTCTGCCTGTTCATCGGAGGCTGGATAGTTTTTCCAGGATTGTTTTTATTACAACTCAAGTTCTGGTCAAAATCCGTGCTTGGAAGGCGTCTGAAGAAGCAATATGAACTTTCAGAGAAAGACTGCAGTGATATTGCCAACAAGTATGCTTGAGACTTTATGTATTATGCATAATACCAGTAATTCATTTGTTCATTTGTTTATTACGTTCACGCTCTCATGGTCAGGCATACCACATGCACGTGCTATAATTAATTATTCATATTGGTTCGTTCCCTCAGTGGATCATGGATCTCATCATTCGCATATGTTATTGCATTAATGAATGTGATAATCTAATCTAAATCTAATCTGTTGAGTCTGCTGATGAAGATCTTACAAAATCTCTCTTACTCAATTTTTGTTTTTTCTCTCTTCCTCTCTCTCCAAGACTTGTTTCCGGGTTTCAAGCTCTTCTGGCGACAACCACGGGGACAATTGTTTGTCTCAACTGCTATGATGACGTACTCCATCGCTCTCACCCTCTGACGATGATATATGCGTGGTTCGGTTTGCCATATTTTTTCTACGATACGATATCCATGTTTTATGTCTCAATTATTTCTGATCTGAAGCCAAAGGATTCGTACTGGAAAAAGTTTTGCCGGTTTGTGCTCAGATCTCCAGTGATTGTTATTCATCACATTGTGTTAGCACCGATTGGCTTTACACTCCTTCTGGTGAGACATTTCTTTTAACGCTCTGGTTGAAAACATTTTCTTTAGTTGGGTGCGCTACTTAAGAGTTTTTAGGGTATATAGGTATGTACTTTCTTCTCTTTAGTTTTTCCGAGATGGCCTCAAGAAAGGTGACTATTTCATGGGCGTCGTTTACCTCATGGAAGCAAGCACGCCCTTTGTTTGCTTACGGTTCATTCTCAGCAAATTCAAGGTGCTGCAATTGACTGTAGTATTATTACTACTTATCGATTGCTTTATTATAAAGCACGCACAGACATATTCGTATAAACATGTACGTAGAAAGATCCTAATTACCATATTTGATGATTGTCTCTCAGATGAAGTCCTCAATGTGGTACGGCATTAATGGACTACTCATGCTGACATTGTTTCCAATCTTTAGAATTCTGAGCCTTTTCCACGCAGCGTATTTGTTCGGTCAGCAACAAGGAATGAGTACGCTTGAAGTAAGCAGGATAAAAAAACAAGAATAAAAATGATTTAACTGATTTTTGAAACTCGCACCATGATCATGATGATTTGTTTCAGGCCTTGTACGATATGCCTTTCGGATGGAAAGTCGCATTTTTCTTAGCGGTGGCTCCACAAATTTATTGGTACTTCCTAATGTGGCGTGGTCTACTTCGAATGATTGCCCACAGTGACAGAAACACAATCGAGCAGTGCAGCAAAAAAGTCGACGGTGAACCTACATCCAGTAGCTCGTCACTATTAAGACGAAATTCAACGGAATTAAACGGTGCTAAATAAAGATATTGCTCACTGATAATGCTCAGTTACAAGGTTCGCCTCATTTCAACTATCTAATAGAACTCCTTGCTGTACTTGTTGCATTGTGTACCTCAAAAAATATATCTCTCAGACTCGGTCTGCATCTGTATTAAAACAGGACATAACATATTACAACAACTTTAGTAGTATTATCAATATATTATCATGAATCATTTCAACGCATCGTCGTTTTTTCATTGTTCGGGCAAAATGTTTCGAAAAGTTTAAACGAAAATAGGACAATGATTTATTCAATTGAAAAAAAAGTTTATATGCACACATGTATTTTTTTGCCTTATATTATTATATACATACGTTAATACATTTATTGAATAATTGGATTTCTTGAATTTTAAGTTTTTTCAGAGCAGAATGGCTAGCATGATTCAAGGAACATTAAGTAGATAATTATTTACGTCTCCGTTTTCTGGAGAAATGGATGATTCGGTCAGTTGTTTAGTTGCATATACATATGTCTGTGATGATATGATGAGAGATGCATGATATGATAATGCGAATTTAAATTGACCGTGGGGATAGGTCTATATTGTATTCACCTTCATTATTACCTAATATACCTAGATATTTACTTCTAATCCAACAAAAAAAAAACGCTGCTTCTACCATACGTCTACCATTTATCATACATATATTTGTACGTCTAACCATTGATGATCTTTTCCACCTTAAGCATTTGTCCAGTGTTTCAAAAAAAAATCTAAAAAAGCGCACGTGATAGAGTTAACTACCCCTTTCACTTCACCTATAAACATTGTACAACTTTGAAACATTTTAAAACGTCCAATACATGTAGTGAGATGTTTCAACATTTTCTTCTAAACGAACCAAAACCTATATAATAAAATTAATACTATTAACGATAAGTTTGAAAGGCGACCATTGTCAGTAATATAATTTTGTCAGAGAAACACCTTCAAGAAAAAGTTATGCCAGATATACTTGCGCGTAATTGCCACAATGACTATGGGGATGTACAATTTAATTAATACATGCACTTTATGTTTTATCAAACGCTGTGCGTTGAAACTACTGAACCACTCTTTTAAAAAATTCCGTCTAGTTAGATGGTAGTTATTATGTTAAATGATGATGTATTTAGGATGTAAATTGAAAATAAAGAAATAATGTTGATTAAAAAAATAACATCCTAATTTATGCGTTTTTCATTTATTAGTTTAATATTCGTAAAAACAATAAAATGTGCGTCAAACGGCAAACAAATGAGTATTTGAATGAATTAGGAATCATGAAGAAACTAGGAGGGTTTGACAATTTATAAAACACATGTAAGAATAAATCTTAAAATTTTAATAAAATTAATACGAATAAAATTTCATACTCGCTTTAATATTTTTACCGTTGAATGCAAATATTGATGAATTGCGGCCTACTTTAATACTATGCAGTCAAATAGTATATTAACCCAATCAAGTATAAGCGTCTCATTCAAATCTGTCGGTCCACGTTAAATTTTTTTTTGTCCCACTGCAGAAGAAGCTGACAAACTGACCCAAACTGTCAACTTTGCCCGTGTCAAACATGCCAACTTTAATATGCTTATCTTACAGTTAAGTTAAGCTACCAGTATGCAGTGTATCTCAGGCTGATATACTATTGGCTAATATGTTGTCACATGGAATCAGATGGAATTAAAATTTTTATCGTGCATATGGCATATAATTTCCGGAGGTTTATTGACAATGCGTCTTGGTCAAATGCGCCGCGACTTACGAGGAAAGTACAAGGTCGATTGCTCTCAGATTTTCAAAGTGTTAACATAGGTAGATAGCCCTTGAAAAATTATATATTTTTGCCAAGTTTTACTTG
>JAHZMX010005634.1:0-37481 GCA_027743895.1 Seira musarum
AACGATGACAACCTGCTTAAACCTTCCTGTAAATCCACTATTTCCTTCCCAGTTGAATTAGATTGATGACCTTAAGAAGTAGAAATGTTGTTATCGTTTGCTTACATCATTATAACTTTTAATTTTATAGTTTCTAACTAACCAGAATCGATTTCTAAGTCACTTTCAAAATTCACGTCAATGTTATGTTTGGTTTTTAAATGTCGATGTAGGCCAGTAGTCGATCCATTGTTCGTTTTAACAGTTTCATTGAGTTGGCACAATTTGCAAACTGCGGATGTTCTGTCTTCAAACGGTTCAAAGTAATCCCAAACTGCCGATCGCAGTTTTCTCCGTTTAGAAGTGGAATCCATGTTTTAAATTCATAAATTTTGAGATGTTTTTTTAAAATCAAGCTGTATATTTTTTTGAAAATTTTAATGACATTTAGTTTGCTGTATCACTGAGGATATTATTCTATTTTTATTATAAAGCAGAGCTCAGCTGTGATCTAATTTTGTTTTTCGCGCGTTCAATATGACCGATAAGACTGATAGTGATTGTTACGCTTGCTCGATTGGATTTATTGAAACTGTTATTGAACATAATGCTCGATACGAAAACCCTAATCACTTCACATCATTTCGGTTCTTCTAAATAGCTTCTGTTACTCTCCTTTTTTTCAGGTATTGAACATGTGACCTTCAAGTTTCTCTTTTTTTTCACAACGCATTTGCATTTTTTTTTGGACTCGTCCGACTTGGTATGTACTGTACTGATACTTCCTACTCATGCGGTGCTGGTGTTTTTTCAACTCCTCTTTCAACTTACGATTATGCTTTTTATTTCTTCTTCAAAATAGCATCTGGTTTTTTTTAAAAAACAAGACTTCTCGTACATTTTCCTTTTGACTCTCATTTCCCATGCATTTGATTTTTACTGGAGAAGTCACGATCAATTGATCAACAAACTGTCTCGTTTTTTTAATAATAATACAAAAAAATGAGCACCACAGGAAATTAGATAAGTGCGTTGCTTATCATCTTATTAATCTCGTATCTGCTAGTACTTTTCACACAAACACACGTTTTTTTCTAGAGTCACCACCATTTTGGAACATCACCACCACTCATCTCGTAAGTTAGGGTCGCTCTGGCCAATGTCACTTGTAGCCCAACTCTCCAGTCCCTAAAAAAACAACGTAGTACATTCATGAGTATGCAAATGAATCGATCAACGAAACTTAAAAAAAAAAGAAAATCTCTGTCTGGACAATACCGAGATTTCCAAAGTTCTTCTTCTACCCCCTTCTACATTCACATCCCTCTTGTCTTGTCCCTCTCTCAGCATGATATGTTTCATACGAATTGAATAGAACATGACAAATCATCATAATAAATTTTTTTTTCATTCTCTTGTCGTACAGCTACACAATGAACCTACTAAAATAATAATGTTTGGGAAGTATAAAAAAATTAAAATTGGAACTGTTTTATATATATATTTTTTTTCACGGGACACGTTGATGATGATCATGATGATCATGATGTCGTGATTGGTCACATTTAAGAAGAAGAAAGAAGTATAGGCGCTATATCTGAGTTGTTGAAATGCCTACTACTGTGTTCATTCACTTCACTTTTTTTATTTTTTGAGTTATGGAAATGGTAGGATCGCGTGATCGAACCGATTTCCCTCACAAAAGAACCTACTCTTCTTCACTCTTTTAATGTCATTTTGATGAAACGGAACTACGAACCTTCTCTCTGAGTCTCTCTCTCTACTTGTGTGCCAGGTGATGATACACACCGACTACTACTCCTACTCCAACTTCTTTGTGACAATCGTGTGTAGATACGACTACTACACGACATAGTTTCATTCAACTTGAGTACTAAAAATAGGGGGGAATACACACAAATCTTCATCTTGTTTTTATAGTAAAGAACATAAAAGAACGAAAGATTTTGGTTTTTATTTAAAAAGAAGAGGAAAGAGATTTTGGTACTTCCTGGATCATGATGATGGTACTGGTGTCCCGAGTGTACTACGAGATTACGAACCAAGAAGTAACAAGATAAACAGATAAACTCCTGAGAAATGCATACGTTATGAGGTGATGTTATTTCATCTCTTCTTTTTTTATTACGTGCAAACGTGACGGGAGTTTTTTTTTTCCACGAGATGACGGACATTTCTGTTATTATTCAGAAAAAAAAACCCAAAACAATCCGGAGTTTATCCTTTTTAATTGGTGTTGGTTGTAGAAGAAGTTTTTTTAATATTATTGCACCTATAATAATTTTCTTGTTGCATTCACTCCACTTTTTTTTCAGTTTCTAAAAATAACAAAAAAAAACCATATCTGTCAACGTATATTTTTTTCCCCCTTTTCCAACCATGACTTGGCGAAATACACGCATAATATTAGATACTTTTTTTATCTCTGGAGAATGTCCAAAAAATAGAAAGAAGAAAGAAAGTGAAGGATGAGTGCTTGTTCCAGGATGCATAATGGACATGCTGATTCATGGATTGCAATCAATCATATTCAAAAGAACGATAGTGGAGCATAATAAAATGTATATTGTCATGGTGATATTATGTCGTTTGCGGATCCATCATTTTCATATCTCTTCATTTTGAGCACTTTATTACGATCACAATGTCATGAAAGAGGGACTCATTCTTTCTTTCTTCTGTCTCATCATGGTCCATGGTCCACAAGTTACATACACGATCCAAAGAAATTTTGATTTCATGGTCCATGTACTCCACATATCATCAACATTACTCATAAGAATCATATATCGATCCATTTATATATAAGAATTCGCGTTGTTTGACCCACATTTAAAGATTGCAAAAAAACAACACACCCCTCCGACGTAAATCCAGATAAATAACCACCACCAACATCCACCCTCTTTGGTAGTTGTTGTTGTTGCAGAACTAAGCAAACACCCCCTCCAAAAAGAAACACAACATTTTTTCCCCCGTCGTCGTCATCATCATCCCCTGTAAGGAAAGAAAAAAAATCTCCCGATTCCCTCTGGAGAGAGAAAGGAAGAAAAAAAGCACATTTTTTTGGTAGCTTCCCCGTTTCCAAGGGAATTTCTCTTGGGAAATTCATCATCCGAAAAAAAAGAGAGAAGATGCACGACGACGAGGACGAAAGCACAGAGATAGCAAGAAAAATAACTTTTTTTTTACTCTCTCTGTCTGGCAAAAAAAAAAAAAATCCAATGAATACGGAATGATATGAACAAAAAGAGGAGCATTATCTGAGACTCCTGACAACGAGAGAGAGAAAAAAAGCTTCTTCACGACGACAGCGACAGCAACGAGATCAAGCAACAACAAAACACACATACACACACTTGTCATTAGGATAAGAAAAAAAATTTCCAATTCCAATCAGCCCATCATCATGATGATGATCAGGAGCATCACGTCAAGAAAAAAAAATGTAAAATAAAAATTGATGCCCAGGAGCGTATTCTCAACAACAGTCAACGAACGAAACCGAACAGCTCTCATTCTTATTGTCATTCACTCAGGAAAGAAGAAGCCTCGATCCGTGGCTCCATGAATTATAATAAAAAACGTGTGTATGTCGTAGTCGTCGTCGTCATCATCATGCTACTCCTCATTATAATAAATTGTGCTCGAACGAAATTCATCGGCACGCCTTTTACTTCGAAAACCTCGTATTTTCATCGAGTTCATCATATTCATAACAAGAAAAACCCTTTTTCTTTCTCAGTGGTCCAAAAAAAAAATCTAAATGTATAAAAAAAAATCTCCCCAGAGTTCGATACAGAAAACATTCACGTGGAACAAGAAAATAAACTTCACTTTGCTCTTTTTTTTTCCTTTTGGTCAAGCTCATGTCAGATATAAATTGGATCCGTATGCAAATCTATCCCTACTTCCCCTCCATCTTCATGTGTCCATATTTCCATTTTTTATTTTTTACTGGATTCAATACCATTACGTAATTGATGCTGGACATTTATTCTGCCACAAGATGTAACCTGGAGTAAATGTTTAACGGGCGGTTTGGGAAAAATGAATGATTCTTATTATGTGTCTCATGGGTAGACTAATAATAAAATATATTCCACTTGACTTTTTCTCTTCTTTCTTTCTCTCTTTCTTCTTCATCAAATCATATGGACGTACAATACAATTCCAATGGTTTTCTTTTTTTTTTATCATCCAATTTCACACCCCCGCATGAGGTCCCTTTTGTTGTCACTCGGGCCATTATTCCATTTATCATTTTCCACTACCACCAATTCCTTTATATATTTTTTTTTATTTATCACCGAAAAAAATATCATCCCCAATTTCCAGGATTTTACTATAAAGGACTCCCACCTGAGTGGAAAACTGTGGATAAAAGTTTTTTATTTATAAAAATCCCGTGTCATTGTAGTTTAGGTTCCGTGTCGTGTGCCTCTAAACTGCTTTTTAAAATAATAATAATCCTCTCTGTGTTTGTCCACCATCTAAAGAGATTCTGAGAGACGCGCGTCTCCGATTTGATCCGGTATACAAAAAAAAAAAACCCTTTTCTTCTTCTTCTTCTGAGATTTTTTTCTGGATGCCCCCTGGACAGGTATATCTATGCTCATGGAATGCTTAATTTTTTTTTGTATCCTCGCTGGAGAAAATGACCAGCGGGACTTGAGAGACTACGACGAGGACGACACACACACAGGAAAGAATCTACTCACACAAAAACGTACACACGGCAGCGACTCTTGATTGTGAGGAGCACCAAAAGAAAAAGAAGAACCAAAAAAAAAAAATGAACCACCCCGGGTGAAACAATTCTGGATATTATTATTATGATTATTTCGTTTCCCCCTATTGTCTTGAGGAAAAAGTCCAAGTCCTTTGCGGCGGCTCACTTGTGTCCACTACACACACCGAGAGAAGGAAAAGGTTTTTCTTGGGACATGTCCAGGGGAATCCAAACTGCTGTAGTGTCCTCCTGGAGTGAAACACTACGACATGCTCTCTCTCAAGATACTACGCATCTTGTTTGCACTCCATGCGGTCTTATTACAAAACATTATCATTTTCTTCCTTACTTGACTGCGTAGATTCAAATTATTATTTTTCTTAAAACTCGTTTTCACTCGATTACTATCGATATGAGAGGATTACAAGAAAGCGGGAAAGAGTGTCGTTCGTAATGTCGTGATGATCATGATAAGGTGGGCAGCAAACACATTTACCATTATCATCATTGTCGTGTAGGGTTCTTTTTTTTGTAGATTGGAATCTCTCTCGCTTGGACAAATTGACTTCTTCACTTCTTTTGTGTTTCTGTGCTGGAATTCGAAATTAAATGACTATTTTTTTGTGTCACATTATTACATGTCGACAGGTTACTTTTTTTTTATTTAAATTCTCCAGCTACTTGAATTGGATTTCTTTTTACATTTTTCTGTGGTTATTTTTATTTGTAATCTGACTCCATCTGAAATTCCATACTCATCTGACACCCATTCCCTTCACCATGAACACGACACTCTCATCGACTCCATGACATATTTTTTTTTAAATCTTTTTACGACGTTCATACACCGCCATATCGTTTTTTTTTAAAGTATCGAATATAATATTTTTTAAAAACATTTCCAGAAACACCTGTGCTGTTGTTCAAAGAAACCTGATCTTGCGTAACAATTTTTTGACTCTCTCGTTCTCCTGACCTTTTCGCTTGCTCAAGAAGAGTCATATCATATTCAGTATGATCATCAATATACTCGTTGCACATGTAAACCAATTTTATTTCGTCCACATTCTTGTTTCCCTCCCCACCAAAAAAGAAAATATTCTAAACGTGTAATCATAATAATAATAATTTTACACACAAAAAAATGTCATCAACGGGGTATAATATAAGAATATACCTCGCTCACAAAATATCATCACGTCCGATAATATATGTCTCAAGAAAAACGAAGAAGGGAACAACGGGACGGTCTTTGAAGAAGAAGAAAAAAAAACGTGACAGGTAATTTTCTGGGAACACAATAGGACACAAGGATCTCATCAGAATTGGGGTTTCCTTAAGAGAGAACACCACACCGACGACGACTCACTGACGACGACATCAACAGAGGAGATTCTCTTCCACTACAAACATAACAATAGAGTAATTTTGAAACAACTCTGCGGGGAGTGTTCGGTATAAAAACTTTAGTAAACGAAGTTATCATACTTATTGGGATTATTATTTTAAACTAATTTTTTTTAGAAATAATTTGAAACTGTATGATTTCCATGGATACTTTATCAATCTCATTTATTGCGGTGCAAATCATAGAAGCTCCAGGAAAATATCACAGATTCATAACTGTTAATATGAACGTGTAGTATGAATATCTATGGTAGCAAAACCGAATTTTGATTTATATTTCTCAACCAATTTCCATAGCAGCAACATACATAATAATATTTTTGGGGAAGTTTGCTTAAGTCAGTCGCGAAAGAAGTAGTCATGCAGTAGCATTTGTTATTGGTTACCAACGCACCCATGATTATGTATGCACTCCGAATAATCGCGCTTATTTATCTGAATCCAACGTGATGTAATGATAACAAAAGGAGAAAAAAAAATTGCAAGCATTCACGACGAATGGTAACGTCATTTACGACCATCCCCTAAGAAGAACAAATCCGAGCAACGATCATTTACGAGCTTCTATACATACTTTACCATTTTTTTTTGTCAACCCTCTAATTTTCGTTAAAAAAGAAAAGAGACTGGGAAAATAATGACAGTGGTTGAGGAGATACATGACCATGATGGTGATCATCATCAAAGACGTGATAATGATGCTCTGGACCGATAACAATAGCATAGTAGAAAAGGAATTTGTCACCACCACCACCACCACTATCCAGTATATTACAAAAAGCAACATAATAAACTTACACGTTCGTACTTAATAACACGGTTCATTTTCTCAAAAGAAAAAGGCACTTTTTCCTAAAAACATCGTTTAAAAACCAATTTTACCTTTTTCTTCTTCCTTTTCATGTAACAATAGGAAAATTCCGTCGTGTGTCATTTTTTTTCCTCTCCTCTACTTTACTTCACTACACGACATATTACACACGTCACCAGGTTTTTTTTTGTTGTTATTGCTCCTCAAAAAGATACGCATCTTTTTCCGCTTCCTGAAACATGCCGCTCCTATCCGTACATCATCTATCCCATATCTTTTTTGCCTTTTTTTTCAATTTTTCTTAAAAAGCGTGTGCGCTTCAGTCACACTGATACCGACTTTTTTTTTAAATTACATTTTACAATACTTTTTTTTTCCTTTTATGCCCCCTTGCAGAGTGCAATTATTAGTGCGGTCCAGTTTATTACTTGGTCTCTTAAAGGTGGAGCTCCTCTTTTTTTCCAGAGAAAAAAGTAGATAACCTCTTCCAGGATTCTTCTTTTTAAAATGTGTGTGCAAGCCGATGATATTATTACTTATTGTCGTGATGAAAGGACCGATAGAGACTCGAGTTTTTTTTTTTTTTTTGTCCATTGTGATCGGAACAAAAAGAGAGAAAGATGGGAAAAATCATTCATTGAAATTGATTGATGACATGGGCATGTAATGTTTGGTACGATTCCTCGCTAATGGATTTGTAAATGAGCTTATTATGATACTTCTTATACTCTCGTCTTTCTTTTTTTTTTCTTGATCAGTTGACAATAATTTTTTTTTTCTCGTGTGTTCCCCTCAAAACACTCATCAATCAATCAGTCATGGCCAAAGTGTATTTTAAATTTAAAAACATTTCTCTCTCTCCCCCACTCGACTGCATTAAGTCATCATATACAACCCATTAGAGTGCCAAAAGAACACGAAACAAATTGGTTTTTCAGGAAAGACTTTTTCTGCAGAGTCATTTCATCTTGTCATTTCGTTGAAAAAACATTCATTTACCAGTATCAAAATGAGTAAATCTCCGCTGAAAAACTGCATTTAATCGTTTTGGAATGTTTTAAATTTATTTTTATCCTGCTGCAAGTGAAAGTTTACAACTCCAAGCACGACGATTTATATATATAATATTCCAACAACCACCACCGAACCCCATTAATAATATACACAGTACAAAAAAAGGTTTAATTTTCCAAGAGACATGCATTACTAAACTCCCCAGATGAAGAAAAAGTTTTTTTCCCCCCCTTTCTTTCATCCTGCTAATTCGTTGATTACAGCTATACGGAACAAACGTGGTTGTGTTCTGGATAGAGAGTGAGTAAAATTCCTTGAGGGACCCACAACGCTTGCATAAAACATCAAGCAAATATCGTACAGCGACATGAGAAAAACAATTTAATACATGGTTCTTTCTTTAGAGAATAAATAATAAACGAGAGACAGAGAAAGAAAAGGGGTTATTCTGTACACAATCTAATTAGTCCCCCCTCTCTCCATTTTAATCTGATTTAATAGTTTTCTACTAGTCTAATTAACACTGGAGCTATGAAGGAATATATAAAAAACATACGAGGGAGTATGTCGCAATGCACCTTGGGAAATCATCATCATGTCATTAAATATTGTAATAACGTCACGTATCCAAATGTCCGTGATGTCACTGGTAGCACAAAAACCAATCTGACCACGGAATCCCTATATCTAAATTTTTTTTCGCGAACTTGATCGATTCGTTGGTGAACTTGAGAAATATGATGTAGAAAAAAAATGCATATTATTATTATGTCGCAATCTCTGATCATTTTAAACTACACACCGCCACAAAAAAAAGAAGAACAATATTCTCAAATCGTCAAGTGAACTCATGGTCCGTTGTTGTGAAATCCCCTGTGAATAAATTATACTTCTTCAATTTGATGACCTGGACATAATACGTTTCCTCGTTTTGAAAAGTAATCGACGATGACCAAGAAAGAAATTCCTACGTGATTTTGTCTTACGACATTATTTTTTTCCCTACAAAACCATGATGACCACATTATAACTCAAAAAAAATATATTGTACAACAAAATCCTTGAACTTCATGAACAGCAATAAATGGCGCAATCTCGCGTATTTTCTATATGATTTGAACATGTCATCATCATCATCATCATGCTTTTTTGGTTAAGTCTTCTGGAGTGTTTTTTTTTCATGTGAACCTCAAGACCATGTAAACGGTGGTCATCACCATCATCAATGAGAAGAGATAGAAAAATGTCTCTCGTTTTTGCCATTTTTCCTCTCCGTGTGTGTATGGGAAGGTGAAACAAATGGCCGGCAATCAAACATGATGTCGTGGGAAAATGGTTTTCCTTGATGGACGTCAACTGCTACAGTACTCGTGTATGTGTCTGCACCCATCACCCTTCTTCGAAATGTCGTTTCTTTTTCCTTAAAAAAAAACTTACATATATATATTTTATCGCTTTTAATGATGAGAAATTACGCTGATTTCTGTTTTTATTTTCGCGTGATTTTTATTATTTTTTTTTCTTATTCGACTGGAACTACGCGTGTTTGTGCTTGGACTCTATCCATTTCAAAATCATCATATTTGCTCTTGTCATGCGCTCAATTCAAATCAATTGCTCATAAATTAGACAAAATTTTCCAATTTTAGGATCATATGCTTCCGTGCGATTCTCATGGTCATTGTAAAATGCTTGGGATATCAATCATGTCGTTTTGTTGTCGTAGAAACTGAATTCACGGGTTATTCCAACTTCCAAGTGCGAAACTAAATGAAATATGAAAAAATAGTTGTCGTAGCAACTCTACAATTCTCAGAAATCGCAAAACATATTTTTCCCTACTTATTTTATTTATGAAAAAACCACCATTAAATTAATTTTAAAGAGAACCCTCAATTATATATCAAGTTCAAATGTATACGACTTCCCAAAAAAAGATAAGGTTCATCTACCCTCCACCATTGCATATTACATTCCAGCAATGTCTATTCCTAGAATATATATTGTAACAGCCCAAGAGAGAGAGAGAGCAGAGAGCAGAGCGAGCGAGCGACACAGAGAGAAAGAGAGAGAGAAATTCCTCTGAAAACCCAATTTCATGATGATGATGATGATTCAAACAAAACGTCCACCCTCCTCTACACACACACAAGTAGAAAACTAGTGATATTTTCCCGAGAATCAACAACAAAATCCTTAAAAGAGCCTCTATAGTTGAAACTTGTGTGTGTATAAGTATATCCCAAGACGTCGTACTATTCTCTCTCGTCCTTTTCGTCGTCATTATTATTATTATTACTTATATATCCCACCTTCATGATGATGCAACGATGCTGCTGCTGCTGCTGATTGTGATCACATAATAATAATAACCAATGTTCCTCGTCGTTGACCAACCATCACAAGTTTTAAACCACTTTTTTTTTCCTCCTCTCTTCTCTCTCTGTCCATTTTTTAGTTGACAGGTATGCGATGGATTTGTGCTGCTGCTTGCTTGCTTGCTCGAAACAAATGATTACAGTCAAAGTCAAAAGATCACGACGGACCACGACATCATCAAAAAAAACTTGTCTTTAGTGAGGATTATTCCCTGTGACTGGAATCCTTATCGTAATTACAGGAGGTGAGCAACCTATACGCAATATTATGCTTCATTTTTTTTTTAAAGAAAAAACAAGTTTTTTTTTCTTTCCCTTTTTCCCCCCCTTTGATGATGATGAGAAATATATTTTTTTTCAAGTGATAATTACAGGGGCAGAAATACAAAAGGGCATGTTGTGTATTACTTTTTCTGGACAACAAGAAACTTGGAACTTTAATTAGCGGGATTGAAGATGGGGAGAAAAAAAAACCTGGAGACATGAATGCTTGTTTATATTGACCCGTCACACACAAAATACTTTTACGTAAAAAAATAACAAATGATGATCAAACGTGGAAAATAACGTACGTGATCGGAATGCTCGTGTTCGTTCTCCAGCATCAATACAACATGAAAAGATATATTCTCTCGTGTGGTTCAGAGAGAAAGTCAGCAATTGATTGGGATTGACAAAAAAAAAGAACAAAACTGTTCGTGGTTCTTTATTGATATGGATCCGTAATTATTTTTGAGATTTCTTTAGTAAAACACTGAAAAAAAAGATCGATCCTTCGTATTCCTTTTTTTTAGTAATTCCGCTCAAGTCCGTGTGCTCACAATTCAATCTCAATTAACCACGTGGAAAAAGCACCAATACTTCTCCAGATTGCATTTTGATCCATACTCCTCTCTCTCTCTTTTGTCATTTATTTCTCCTTCGCATACTACACGTTCCCTTTTATTTTTTTTCCCACTCTCTTGTGTTTTTTTTTATCTGGGTGTGGTCGTGTACTGATTTCTTTTTACACAGATTTTTTTCTCCTCTCTTTTTACTAAAAAACGAGCTACTGCATTTTAAGTAAACCATCACATACAATCTGTGAGATGAAAAACTCTTTTTCTCTCGCTTCTTCCTTCACTTTCAATTTGCCTAAGTGGTTTGGCCGTATAGTAGTTCCTATTTTTAAACCGAACATATTCACATGTCATGGGATATATATCGGCACACACACACAAAACTGTCCACTTCTTCGTATGAACAAATTTTTTCCTTGTTTTTAAAAACAGCAGGAAAACAAAAAAGAAAAAAATCTCATTACGTCGCTTTATTTTTTGACATATATTCTATTGGACCCTTTTGCACGGTTGATTCTACACACACCTTTTGTTATTATTACTTTACCTTTTATATTTTTTTCAGGGAAGAAAAAAAAATCCAATCAGTATGCACGATAATCATTTCCAGCTACACAAAAATCATTACAGGAACAAAAACAATTGGGTCTTCCACAAACGGACACCGACGAAATAACCCTGTGGAAAAAAAAAACGAGAGGGTCGTCGTCGTGGACTCATCATCATGGACCTTTTTTTCCCTATCTATTTTAGAAAAAAATAAGCACCCAACGGAAAAAACAAGATAATGTCTTTTCCACATGAGTTATGTGGCAATGTGACAGGTTATTTTACTCTTCGGCTCTTCTTGCTCATCCTCATCATCTTCGTCCTCTTAGTCCCACATCATTCTTCTCCAGCATGATCATCATCACAGCATGGAATTCAATATAATTAGTTATTTAGTTTGTTGTTGTGGAAAGGTCTACTGAAATAATAAACTATAATAGTCCCCAAACAAACCAGGGTCCTTTTTTTCTTTAAAAACCAGGTGGTATTGGTCGATACTGATAAAATACTTTTTACTTTTACTGTGGATGGAAAAAAATGACATGCTCATCATAATCATCACATAATATGTAATTTCATATATACGTTTTTATCTCTGTTTGTAGGGACGCGTATCCGACTGACTACAACGACGACCCCATTCTCATGCACTCTATATATCCAATTCATTTGATGTTAATAAAAAGGTTTTTATAAAAAAAAACTCGAGCAGATGCGTTATTTTGTATCGCATGATACAGTTCTGTTTCACGGATTGACATAAGAAAAAAAAATTCCAGCAACAAGACCCTTTGGTAAGCATGATCATCACGGTTGCGTGTAATAATGATCATGATGATCCAAGGGACCCTTCTCGAATTATTACATATCCTATTGATTGCCTGTTCATTATGTTATTTACAAATGATAGAGTATTCCATGAATTCCTTTTTCTTTTGCACTCAAAAAAAAAAACCTTACTCTGTCCTTTTCTCCAAAAATACTACTAATAAAAACGCAATCGATTTGATGCTGCTGCTGCAATATACTTATATTTTTTAGGTCTCTTCAAAAAAAAAAAGAATCTCAACTTGAATTTGTATGCTCCCTGCTAATTAGCACTTTCTCTCCTTTCCCTCTCTCTCTCTCGTTCCATCATCATTCCTCTTCAGTTTTCTCACTCCCCTCTCTCTTTCATATTTTTGAAATATTCGCTCACTCCAATATAGCCCACTTGATTTTTCATTCCCGAGATTTTTTTTTCCTTCTTTTATCCTCCCCTCTCTCTTCATAAATTCCCTTTTTTTTGTTTTAAACAAAAGATATTTATTCCAATCAATACGCAAATGAGTTGTAGTAGTAGTAGCTTTACACTCGAGTTGATCCGGTTTCCCCTGTAATTGAATATGAAACGTGTGGAGATCCATTCATTCTCAACTGGAGAGAGTCTCTCTCTCTCTCTCCCTTTTCAGTTTGCTCTTGGGATTAAAATTTCAATGATGTTCCCTTTTTTTCTATACATTTCGTTGTTGACACAAGGGCTCGTTCCTCCAACTCCACTACTGTCCATCTTTGTTTTGTTGCTATAGCATTTACTACTCCATTTAGTATTTCAACTTGTAGTCTTAGCAACCATATGTGGTAGTTGTAGTTGTTTGTGAATTTAAAAAAAAAAAAACCTGTCCCACGACTTATCATCATCATCATCATAGCTTGATTATAGGTTCGAATCGTTTAAATTGTCTTCCAGTTTCTTCTAAATTGTCCCACGATGCTGATGATGACTACTACTCACTCACAATGTTACCTATACATGTTCAAACGATGTCGACGACGATGACGACGACCCCCCGAATGACCAACTCTTTCTTCTCCTTTTCTACTTACTTCACCTAACTGCAGGATGATCAGAGAACGACATGTTTTTTTTTTATTTTATCAAGTAAGAAAAAAACCTGTCTACTATTTGAGCAGAAGGTACACGACAATCATGAGTCTCCCCGCCTACTTGAACTTGTTCATCGATGATGATGATCACACACTCATTATTATGCATGCCAAAAAGTCAAACGCTTCATGTAATGACAGACTTTTTTTTTCTTTTTTTTTTTTTGATGGAGAAGTTTTCATCAAAGAAGAGTCACACAGAACAACAGAACATGCACAGAAGAGGGACTAAAATATTATAAAAACTTTTGTGAGAGACTCTTGTGTTCTCTCTTGACAAAACACACTGTTTCGGAAAAACCGGTTTTTGTCTTTCTTCCCCTAATTATCTACCTTGTTTCTGTCTTCTTCTTTTTTTGTTTCTTTTTTGAAATATGTGGATTCCCTCGAGGGACTATGCTTTTTATCATCATCATCATCATCATCAACTACTATTGTAATGCCGTCGCTGGAATATACAATCCTCTCTGACGCTGACCTGTCGATTCGTCCGTTTCATATTCTTTTTTATCCAGATATGATCATGCTCGAATGTGTCCAACGTATTTATACTACGCCCAAGATTAATGTTGCTTCTACAACAAAAACAATGGCGCGGTTATACACGTTTCCCGAGCACCAACAACCACCACCAAACCATCATGATCATGATGATCATCTCAATAATAATCATGTCCACTTCGTGACTTGTCTTTTTTTGGTGAAAAAGGGGGTTGACACTATGAACATGAAACAATGGGTACAACAGGACAACTATGTAAAAAAAACTCGTTTTCAACATGAACATGTCGTGACTCTGTACGATCATCATCATAATCAACTTGAATGAGTGGTGGATTGATAGACGAATTGGATTGCGTTCAAAAAAGACTACATTGAATGGCATCAACATGACACTTTTTTTTACAAAATAATAATGATCATCCAATGTGGACAAGTTATTATTTTTTTTGAGGTTTGCCCAAATATGTCGTTAGGTGAGCAGCGGACCTTCATGACCGATACATATATTCTGTGACAAGTAAGGTAGATACATACATGTGCAGGTAAGTGTGAGTAAGGCTGTTTTGGGTTTGTCACGTCCCAATCACCATCATCATATATACGCCCACTTCATACTACTACCACAACCACCACGACAATTTTTTTTTTCTTTCTTTTTTTATTATTATAAACTTGTGATCATGCTTGAGGGGTGGAGGGATTCTAAAGTAGAAAATGGGTTTGTCATTGAGAGATGCATGACAAAAAAAAATGTGGATAGGCTTTTCATAATAGTACTTGTGGACTTGTGTGTGTGTGTGGGGACAAACGAGACGAATTCTCTTTTTGGGAGGGCAACAAGGATAATTTTTTCAGGTATTATTATGTCATGTCGTCGTTTTGAATGAACGAGACGTACAATACACGCAGTGGTGGGTAAATTGAGTCGTTTTTTTTCCTTCTTTCTTTTCTCTCTCGCTCTCTTTTTGTTCGCTTGTCATTTCGGATAAAAAACGAAATGTTGAGTTGGGGAGAGGGGAATCCGCGATGAAAAGCAGTTTTGAAAAAAAGAGAGATATTATGCTGCTTATATTTTGCCAAACAACAAAGTTTCAAATGTCCCCAATCCACAAAAAGTATTTAATATTTAATATTTTTTTAAAGAAAAATGAGATCAGAGAACAGATGCTGTTCATATCCCCATAACAACATGTCGCGTTCACTAACTCGTCAAAAAAAAAGTGAACATTTTACTTTTTAAAAATGAAATGAATAGATTTTTCACCCAATTCACCATAGATACAAAGAAACACAATGCGAAATAAATAAACGGAGCATCACACGCACTTACACAAGAAGAGGAGCAGAAGCAGCATTTTTATTCTTCCTTTTTTTTGCTCACGCATTTTATAAATCCTCTCTCATTGCACCACCACCACCAGCAATAGCATATATCGCACACATACACGTGTGATGTACGTATGTACAACAGAAGATTATCTAATAACTTTGTGCATTCCTCTACTACTAACTGCTACAAGAATATATCTATTTTGGAATGAACCATGTTGTATGATGATGCAAGAACAAAAAAAAAACTGCCAGAAGAAGAAGAGAAGGAAGAGAGGAGAGTCGAAGTCGGAGTGCAAGGATGCAATCATAATAATAAAGTCGATGCAGTTCGATGTTGTGAGATACGCAGTGTTTAAAAATCACTCTGACTTGGAGAAGGGGGAAGAGAGAATGACTGCGTGTATGTGTGTCTGTTCAACAGAATTGGATCTGACCACAAAAAAACGCATTTTAAAATGCATCTTTTTTTTTAAACAATTAAAATGCAGAAAAATAATTAAAAATAAAAAGTGCGTATATACCCATGACCTTGCCCACAAAAAAGAAAAAGAAAAATCTTCAACGTTTCTTTTGCATTGTACGGCGAACGACCAAGAGAATCCCAAACCGACCCCATGCGGATCAGAACACGCTTTTTATATTTTCGCTAGTGGCGCATTACACACATTCGCGAAATAGTGCGTGTGTGCATCATAAGATACCCTGATCTATAAATCATATAAAAACACTTTGCATTTTAGAAAGAACTGTGCAATTATCATGCATCCCCATTCATCTCATTGTTTCGTTGTTTCAATTGTTCGCAGAACCGGCATCATTTGAAACATTACTGAAGCGCTCCCAAAAAGAAATTCAGCTCCCGAAAAAAAGAATAACAACAAAATCTTCCCTTCTCAAAGAAATCTCAGTAATTCATTTGTCAACATTCAATTCACCCCCAAAGTAAATCCTACAAACTACCCCCATCCGATTCTTCTCCTTCCGTCGTCGTCGTCGTCACCACTCGTCGATCACGATCATGATGATGATTTTTTTTTCAAAGAAGCCTATAAAAAAAGAAGGAGATAAAAAAAGAGAGCGAACTAGAGAGAGTACTAAAATAAAAAAAAAGAACTCGATAGTCATTGTCATGTGCAACATCTGTCGTTGCTTGTGTATAACGTCGTCGTCGTGCGGGATCGTTAGTCTCCTGCTGGGCTCAACTTCTCTACTTCTTTCTCTCCACTTCTCTTCTCTCTGCTTTTAAAAAAAAGTAATAATAATACGAATACTTCTTTTTTTCAGAGCAGCAGCACCCGCCCAAAAAAAAACACACTAACAATCTAACTTGATCGTGCTGGTGCTTTTTTTTGGGGTGAAATAAGCAATATTTTTTTATATATGATGAAAAAAAAAACCAGAAGGTCTTATAAAAGACAACGCGACATAAAGAAGACGATAAAAGAAGAAGAAGAAGAAAAATTCCATCGTCAAAGGAGAGAGAATGCGAGAGAGAGACCGTTTTGTATGGTAATGTAGATACGATGCTCCTGCTCGATCCTGATTGGTCCGTGATGTGCCCATGGATCGGTCCCACTTTTTCTCGTTCCTCTTCTCCTTCTTTCTTTCGTCTTCTTTCTACTTTAATGCCTCTTCTTCTTCTTCTGTGTAACTGCGACGACGACGCGCCGTGTGTTTATACTTATATCACGACCATACAAACACCACAGAGACATTATTACTTTTTATCTTCCGAAAATGCTCGTCTTGCTTAAAATCTTACTACTTTAATTTTTATTTTTTTTTTTGCTTCTGCAAATCATGAATCATTCATGCTTGGACTTGCTCACAAAAAAATGTCCCATGAACATAGTACGATATGTCATCATGATGCTCCAAATAAAAAACAATTTCAATTTCTCCAGCAAGCAATACCACCACCACCCAAAATATCATTTGCTTCTTCTTTTTTTTCGCAAAAGCCGAAAAATGTTTTTTTTTTTTGGGTTTTTTATATTTTTTTCCTTTTCGCTCACTCCTCCTCCCACAAGAATGCTCTCCAAAAACGAGATTCTATTTCTGTGACAAAACCCATCCCCTTTTTTCCTCCCAGAAGCAGCAGCATGAAAAAAAACTACCACATAGCATCCCGTTGTCATCTATAAAAAAAAGCAGATTTATCTGCATATAAAAAAGTTCTGTGTAAAAAAAAGAGTCGTCGGTCGTGTGGTTGTCCTCGTCGTCGTGATATCTCGGGGAGAGAGAATTCTCTCTGAAACTGCTCCTGAAAAAAAAACACAAAGATATGTTCATGCTCTTCTTTTATGGAGAAGAGCAGCCTTCTCTTCATGTCGCATCACAAAATAAAACCCTACAGTGTTTGTTCCCTCTACAAAATGCTCCTCGTCGTTCGTTCCTGCTCTTGTGAACAGAGAGAAGAGTCGAGAGTCGAGTGTGTGGATTTGGGTAGTTCGCAGTGTATGGAGTAGTGCAGAGCCAGCAGCAGAGCAGCAAGCGAAACACACGACGCTCTCTTCTTCAGTCAGAGTCTCTCTCGCCCTTCTTCTTCTCTCTCTCTCTTGTGGATGATGATGATAGAAAAAGAATATTTTTGTCTCTTTTACGGGCAGATTTTTTGGTTTTTGTCACAGCTTGAGACAAATATATTATACGACTCTCCACACGACTCTCCTCGATTGGGTATGTTGAGCCGTGGAGGTGGAGACCTTGCGACATGAGACAATTCTCCATTGGGGAGAGAGAATTACACTACTACCACTACCTCTCTTTTTTAGAAAAAAGTGTCGCGCATCGCATCGTTTATAGGCTTTGTCACAGAAACATACACACGACGACGAGTTTTTTCAGTTCCTCGTTTTTCTGGGGTGATTCAAGGATTTTGTTTTCAACGAAGGGGTTGGTTGCATTTTTGTGAGTGCTGATGTTCTTGTGTGCTTGTGCTTACAACAGCTCGAGCTAGTAACATTGTCACGTTAATGTCTCTGCGATACTACTACCACTACTTTTTTATATATCCGCGACAAGGGGCATCCTGAGATTTCTTTCCACTGCTCCTGGAGAAATAAACAACAATTTCAATCTTGTTCCTAAAATTCGTGCATAAGTGTGTGTTTTATTTGTCATTGTGATTGATTGCAAAACTGATCTCTCTTCTCAAGTGATTCGCAAATTTAATTAAAACTGATCAATCGGGTTGTGGTTGTATCGTTGCCATCACGACTTGAAATCTTACAAAACATCTTTGAAATCAGGTAAATTTCTTCTCATCAAATTTATTTACTTTTAAATTCATTCATTCAATACTTTTCTCCAAAAACCACTTTAATTACAACTAAAACAGCATAAAATTATTATAAAACTAGAACAAACTAAACTAAATAAGCAATTAATATGTTGCTCCCAAAAAAAATCACAATGTTGCGAATTTCGATTTTGCAAAAAAAAGCGTTCGATCGACTTATATTCACGTACGTTACGTAACTGCACCTAAAATACATTACGTCATTTTTTGGTGCTCATCATGATAATAAAGTGGTGGTATGGTAGGTGTGGTTCAGCATGGATGATTTATACACACACACACACAATATTACATCTTTTTTTTATTGAAATCTATCGAATCAAATTTTTTACGTTAAATTTAAGACGAAATATATTTTAATGTGTCGCATGGAAAGACTCTTTATTTTTTGAACAGTAAAAAATCCATCCACATCTGTATGTACACAGATGATAATTGACAAAAAATGTATAAAAGAACCCAACAATGACAAAAAAACGAAATGAACATGATTGTCATACGAGCACCTGTACAAATCCACATGTCAATTTAGAAAATAATAATAATTGTTCTCTCTGTACAACAGTCAAATAAGTCAGAGTTGTTGATTAATAAACCAGATAAGACGTGTGGTTTTTTAAAAATACAACATACATTTCCGTTGATGGAAAAATATCTGCAGCTCTTTTTTTATATGTCACACCAAAACAGAGAAAATAAATAAAAACTGTCTCGACACATCCGTCACTATTATCGTAGCTATCGTCAATTGTCATCATCATCATCATCAAAGCTCGTAGAATGGTAATACTTTTCGTGGCCAAATAAAACTAAATTGAGTTGCTCGTGTTTTTTTTTTCGCACTGAACAAATACACGAAAAAAAACCTCCCTAAATATTAATGAAAATTGTTTAATCCCATCCACGACGGAAGTCACATGAGGAGTAATCTTAACGAGCGATCTCGTAGAAGCAACAGAGAGAGAAAAACCTCCACCAAAAAAAAAGAGCAAATACCTAAGTATTATACAATGTGACATGGGTCTCTCGGGAATGTGTCGCTTAAAAAAAAAATTAAGTCATAATAATAAAATTAGTTTAGGAGAATTTTTTTATATATATTGTAGAAGCAACGATACAGATCTTTCCGGAAGAAATGAGTTAATAAAAAAATATTTTTGGGGTAGAATGAGTATTTGAGCTTTTTTTAGAGTATACACAACAAGTATGAGTTTTATTTTTATTTTTTTGTGTTGTGTTGGGGAGGAGGGTTGTAAAATCGAGTGTGTCCTTTGTCGTTTCCGGTGCCACCAAAAGTATATATTGTATATTTTTAAAGTGACTTTGAGATAGGATCGTTGAAACTACATCAACCTAACCATCATGACAATGAGAGGGAAGGGTGAACGATTAATAATATCTTTTTTTTTCACAACGACACTGTCAATTTGAATTGTTTCAATAATAAGTTTTTAGAGAGTAAAAGATGCGTTCGAGTTTTCCACTCGTAATCATCATGCTGGGTTTATACTGTCACTTAACGTAACGTGGGTTACTACAACAATTTGTCAACGATCAGGTTCCATAGTTATAACCCGCTTTACGGACTCGGTAAGTGACAGTATAAACCCATCATCAGACTTCATGATTAATTTTGAATTGTCACCATGGTCACTCGTTGCGTGAGTGACACAGTTTCAATGAAGAGATAAACGAATTGTTTTGTTAAAGTTATATTTTCCCCTTGAAAACCACACTAACAAGGACATAAAACGACACGTCACAGAGACTGTCCAAAAAAAAAGTCAATTCCAGGAACCCACCCAACTTCACTCATATGCATTTAAAAGTACATCAAATTGTCCATGAATTCCGATTTGTGCATGTGTAGAAGAGCATATTCTCATTCACTCATTCGACGAGAAGAAAAATAAAAACTGTCGCATTGCAAAAAACAAAACGTTAAAAATTTCTAGCTTAAAGAAAATCATAAATTTGCAATAAATATATATACTTTTTCTCCTCTACAAAAAAGGAAAAGTCCAGCCTGAATAAACTACATAGTGCGCTTATCATTCGCGAATTTTTTAAAAATAATGATGATGATAATTTGCATAGTCGCCAGACTGTCTCGACGTGTACTTATAGTAGTGCGTAATTTTTAATCGATCTTCTTTGATAAGTAATAATGATGTTGCAGAGTAACATACAAATCCCACGATAATCAATCATAAATACTTTTTTATAACCATTTGATTGACATTTGATCCAAAAATAATATTTCCTCGTTCTTTTCTTTATAGATCAGTACAAGTAATTCTTGAAAGTCAGTGCGGATACAAAAACCCCAAGACAAAATCAACATGGTCAAGACGACTTGAGAATAAAATTGTTCCAGTCTTTATTTTTATAATAAAATCATGGATTTGGTAAGTCTCATACTACAAATATTTATTTCCATTCCACTAGAAATTGTGACACCTCCAGAAGAAACCTCTCCAGATCATTTATATATTGAAATATTCCGTGTTCTACCTGCCCTGCCTCCAACCACCAACCACCACCACTACTACTCTGTGAAATACAAAAAAAACCTACAGGGTTAAATACTTACTTTTCCCACAAGCAAAAAAAAGAGAGAAACCCACGTGGCTATTAACGCGAAAGTAGCAATTTTTGTCACGACATTTTACACTCGACCCCTATGGACTCCTTCCTTCCACTATTTTATTTTTTATTACGTGACAATGCTTCCACACAAAAAAACTTATTGACATTTCAAAATAATTCTTAGTCACTCCAACATGCATTATTTAAATCTTGGTTGAGTTGATCCCAATCTGTGTCCACCGACCACTTACCCCCTTTTTATTTATAAAAAAACCCTATACTCTTGTTCTTGACAATTGACAATTACGGAATGATTGATCCCGAGAGAATATTCTACAATAATGGTTGGCGTGTTGTGTGTTTTTTTTCTTACTAGAAACTCCGTTGCAGTGCATCCGGCTGTGAATGTCCCAACTTTGGGGCTGCACCTTCCAAAGAGACGCTCAGGATTTGTGACGGGTGCTCCCATTCTTGGATGACACATTGCAAGTTCTCTTTCTCTAAATTACATTTCATTTATTATTTTTTCTTCTTTTTTTCTCACGGGTCCAAGACACGAAAAACAAAAAGAGAAATATTTCTTTTAAATTATACTGCGTCCGTTTTTGACCTTCTCCACTTTTTTTGTCAACCACACTCAAGACATCATACACATTTGCACATGTTAATATATTTCATATTTAGCCAGAGTCCATCGTTGATGCGAAACAAGATGAAGAATATACAAGATAGTGGCAATAAGAGCGAGTGCAGAAAAAAAACGAGTAATATTGATAATGAAATGATGCTTGGCAAAAAAAAAAAGAACTCCCCTCTCTTTTTTAATGTTCCCCACTCTTCATCTTTTATCGGCATGCAGCATGCTCTTTTTTTTATTTTTTTTCCTCCTTCTTGACTCTCCTGCTGCACAACCATTTACTTTACGTAACATTCGTAGAGAGGGGAGCCACACTTCATCCAACACTAAACTCCTCACATCAGCTTCTTAACAAGAAAATATTCTTCCCAAGAATTCTATGCTTTTTTTTCTTCAAAGCATGCCAAATATATTACGACGCTCATGTGAATTCCAAACGTGTGTCCATCCACACACAGATCAGATATTATTTCCTCGTCATATCATTTTTTTTAAGAAGAAAATATGAAATATTTTGTCTCCCACGGACCGATATCACGCGACAAATTACACTCATTGCACCCTTTCAAATTTAATTTTTTTTTTCTCAGACAAATATCCTCCTTGTCAATGCCGCTTTATTTTTTTTTGTAAAAAAGTGCAAGGACAGGAGTACAAGGAGTTTTTCATGAAATTTACCTTATTTATTTAAACACCACACAAATTGCATGCGCGCACGGTCATTCTTTTTTTAAAACTTCGTATGGGAAACGAAATTAATATTTTAATGACAAAGGAAATTACCATCAAATACAAATCATCGGAATCTACTTCACATTCATGAACAAAATAAAAATTTCCAAATATTTACTTGAGCAGTACTGGAAGTATACTTGCTTGCTCCACTACATTTTTAATTTAAATGCTTTTTAGTAATTAAATAAAAAAATAATGTTAAATGAAATAATATGCAGTGCTGGAGAAACTGTTGACGAGTCGGGACGATGCCCTCAGTATTTTTGATGTGTGTAGCCTGGCACTGTACGGGACACACGCACTCCCGATCCGGATCAAAATAGTCATGGAGCGGTTGCTCTCAACTTTGCAGCCAGAGGAAGTCGACAAGATCCTCAGGAGCTTCGGATGGTCATTACAGGACCTCGCTCGCGGGTACATGGTCCAGGTAATCTTTTACATTCCTTCCTTTTTTTTCTTCAATTTCCCACCAGCAAAACATTTCGCCAACATTGCAATTTTAAAGCTCTGTAAATGTGAGCGGGGGAAAAAATGGAAACCATTTTCTTACAATTCCAAAAATGATTTCACATAATTTATGATAATGAGGTCAAAACTCACACTGGCTTAAACGCACGCATGAAATAAATTTGTTTGCACAAAATACTTCCACACAGGACCCGAGAACCCCACTAACGTCAAACTCGAGTAACTCAAACTCGTCATCATCATCGACCACCCCACCATCACCACCCCCAACATCAGCGTTATTCCCAAACCTGAACAACAATTTGATGACCCGGTGGACAATCATCCCTAGAGACGAGGAGCTCCTGATCCTCCAGCAATTCCTCCGTTTCCCAGCGACCCGCACACTGTCGTTCTCCCTCCTCCGTGACGAGTTCCCAATGAACATTAACGGTTCAACGACGAACCAGACCCAGCCCCAACAACCCCCACCACCATCAGCAGCAGCAGTGCCACCCCCATCATCAAATTTCCCACCTGCGATGGCAGCAGCAGCAGCAACTGCAGCAGCGGCAGTACTCAACCCACTTAACAAATTCAATGGGTTGTTTGGTCTCGGGATGAACCTCCTCCCTGGAACTAACATACCCAACCTCCCACCACCACCCCCACCCCCAACATCATCACAAGTAGTTACTGCTCCACAGATTAAACGGGAAGTAGTCAGTCCACCACAATCAAACAACAACGTTCACCACCACCACCACCATCAAGAGTACAACAATAAGAAGAAGAAGGATGGAGCGTTGAACCTCACGAGTGGCGGTGACAAGAATGGGATGATGATGTACGAGGGCAAGTCCCCAGTGGACCTGAGTTTCAACGAGAAACAAGACAAGAAACCGTACAACTTGAGAGACGGGAGTATCAACCACCACACCCAGCAGCAGCAGTCAGGAAAGGGTAAAGACAAGGATTCAGAGTCGAGGAGGTCCCGAGCATCGAACCATCACCACGCCCAGCAAGTCCAGCAAAAACATAGGTCATCATGGGAGCGGGAGAATAATCCAAGTTCAAGGTCACCCATACAAAGCTCACCACTACCCCCAAACAATCCTCACCCCCACCACCACCACCACCACAATCATAACCACCATCATCATCAACACCCGATGCTCCCAGTCCAGCAACTGGTGCCACCCCCACCACCGCCACCTCCTCCACCAAATATGGCAGCAGCAGTTGCAGCGAGTGCAGCAGCAGCGGTGAACGCAGCGGCAGTGAGTGCCCAGCAACTGGTCAACCCCGTCACGGGTGAGTGTTATTATTGCCATGGCAAACTAATGAAAAAAAGAAACCCCAGAGGATAGGTGGGTATTTATTTTGATAGCACCCTCATCACACTGAACAACCCAATGATCTACGGTCACGCTGCAGCTGCCATGGCCGCTATGGGACGGATGCAACAACAACCTCATCAGCAAGGGTTCATGGGGAATGGGTTCATCCCCAGCGGAAGGAGGAAAGGGAGCAGTGACGACAAGGATACCAACAAAAAGAACAAGAACAATAACAATCAGAAAGGGTACACACTTTTCCCCTCACATCTTTGCACCGCTTAAATTTTTTTTCTCACTCGAACACAAAATCACGCACGTTGTTATGTTGTAGCCCCCACTCGACGTCAACGAGTGACTCGGAGGAGCCAAACCACCACCAAATCTCGTTCCAACTGAACTCTGACGACGACGACGACTCGTACATGATAGCCCAGTCAGATGACGACGATGATGACGGGACAGGGATCCATATCCCAGACCACATGATGATGGTGATGCCCCCAGGAGGAGTAGGAGGAAAGAAGAAGGACGATGATTGTAGTGACTCGTTCTCATCGGAGGAAATCGATAAACCAAGTTTATCCCCAGAAACCCAATCCCTGACTACCACTCATCACAACCACAACCACCACCACCATGTTAATAACCACCACCAGCAAGGGTCAAGGAGGAGGAAGTTGAACAATCCAGTGAGATTACCAAGCGTTGCGGATGATGATGACGACATGTGCTGCTACGACCAGCAGCAACAGAATAAGCACATGAAAGTTATTGATTCTGGTGGTGGTGGTGGTGGTGGTAGTCCCCCAGCAAGTCCTCCAACCCTGATGAGTTCAAGTAGGAGCTTGTCACGTACTCCAGAGTTGCTTCCAGCTGCCAGTGATGAGGTCGTCGAGGAGAATGGTAGCGGTGCTAATAATAATAAAGAGCAGGCGAAGGAGTACAATTTACGCAAGAAACCGCATCCGAGCATGGCCGAGTTTGATATTGACGACGACGAGGATGATGAGGATGAGGACATGCTCAGTGATGGGGATCAACAACAACCACAGAACCATGACAGGTATGAACGCACTCATTCTGTGATTCAAATCAATTTCTGTTTAAAAAACAAAACTAAATTTTCTGATTTTGTGCCAGCACCCACGTGTCAGAAGCCCCATCCCCATCATCATCATCTCAGCAATCCCCAGTCCGAGTCAACACATCAGCAACGAAAACAAATTCATTCTGGGGTGGTAGTAGTAGTAATACCCCCACAACGAATAACAACGCAGCCCCACTCCAGAACGCAAGAGCGTTCGAAGGTACCATGTTCAAGAACAAAAAAAAAGAAAGAAATAAATTGAAATGATGGATGAAGTGGTTAAAAAGATGGCTAAAACTTTTGGATTATTGTTTCTGTTGAAGAGCAGTTAATGCACAAGTGTACAGTGGACGGTTGTAACGCGTCATTCCCTTCGAAGAGGTCAAGGGATAGGCACGCTTCCAACTACAATCTCCACAAAAAACTACTCTCCACTTGCAGCGACGACGATGATGATGAACAACATCATCAACAAAACAATAACAGACTTGATGAACAGGATGATCAACCCAGTATTATTAATAATAATAATAGTAAAAACAATAATAATTGTAGTGACGATAAGGATGAGGATGATGATGATCACTGCAACAGGCCCAATAACGATAAGGTTAGGTTTCAAATCTTATTTCTTGAAAAATATATTCATGTTTCATGCAACATAATATTCTTTACTACTTCATTCTTCAGCTTCTGGTTATGTTACGCAACAACAATCGCTTCAATAATCTTTCTGGTGGTGGTGCTCAACTCGGTTCTTGCAATAATAACAATAGTAGTAGTAGTCCGTTTCAGGTACACACTATTTCTTTCACACTCAACATCTTCAAAAACAGATCACTTAAAAAATTTTTACTAATTTGCAGTCCCCACTCCCAAAAACCCACCAGCAACCAAAACCGGCAACAACCCCATCCACATCATCTTCTTTAGCCAGCCTGTTCAACACTGAGCACCTCGTGAACCCATTCCTCCCCCCAAACCTACTAGTTGGGGTAGGAGGTGACCCATTCCAACCCAACCCAGCGTTGCTCCAAACATCCCTGTTCAACTCGATGATGAGCGAACTGAGCGGACAACGGGTAGGGCACAACTTGTTCCCGTTCCAGTTTGCGCTCAACAACAACTTTGGCAGTAGTAACAATGATGAGCATGACAGCAATCGGAACTCTCCTACCACCAACAACTCTCCAATGTTTGAGGTATTATACATTTTCAACTCATTTTTTACACATCATAAAATATTTCCATTAAAAAAAAAATTAAAAACTATTTCTTTTTCAGTGCCCGATATGCCCACCATCATCATCATTGCAGTCATACCCAACCCCACTAGCGTTATCATCCCATATCGAGTCAGTCCATAAACTCTCCCCAGCATTATTCCCCCCCACCACCACAACCACCACCAACAACTTGTTCAACCTTACATCATCATCCCCACCACCACCACCACCATCCCATCACCACGTTATCAAACAGGAAGATAATCATTCTAGTAAATAGAAAAAAGTTCTTGTAATACGCTTTCTCTCTATCTTTGTTTGACTGATTTTGTTTTTTTCCCCCTTGTAAAATAATTCGACTGCTTAGAATAAGTACATTTAAGTAATTTATATACAAGTCCTTTGTACATATTAATTATGATGAGTGGTATTAAGTTATTTATGCAAAAAAATAAATACGCATGTGTGCGTCTCCAGAGATCTCGTGTTGTTTTTAGAATTTGACTTTTTTTGTTCTCAAGCTAATAATTAATAAAAATTGTTGTCATAGTAATTTGAGGTTTTTATTATTACTAAAAAGAACTTCATAAAATTAATACTTCATGAAGATGACGATTTTAGATGATGATGATGATGAAAAATATGAATAAATAAATAAAAGTTTTATAAAAAAAAATTCGCGAATGATGAATAATTTTTTTTTTTATTAAAACATTTTCTATACAAAGTAGTACACAAAATAAGTTCAGCTTTATTTCATTATTGCTCTGGATTCGTTGGAAAAAAATACAAAACTAATGAGTATTATACAGTTTTTTTTATATACCCCTCTAAATTGGAGAGAAAATAATTAATTAATAATCGACGCCATAGGAAAATACTGGTTGATCAAGAGAGTCAGTAAAAGTAAAACGAGTGGAGAGAATAAAAAAAAGTGCTTCAAGTGCTTTGGTGAAATACTTATTAAAATAATACTTATTTGAACAAAATGTTTCTATGGTAATACATCACCGATTTCTTTTTTTTATAACTGTAGTGTATATTGAGCAAATATTGAACATTAATTAAAAGTCTTCTTAATAAATAAATTAATATATACTGCGTGTGGTGTGCTATATTCTTTTTTACATTTTTTTCAACGTGATTGGTCTGGATTCATTTCAATTGTGTTCGTTTGTGTGGGTGTGTGTGATTTTCTTCTTCAGATCGTGACTAGGCAACAAAGAATTTATATTTACAAAGAATTTTTATTATTATTATTTATTTTTTTGTTGATTGATTGTCGGAGTTTTTTTTTAAAAGTTGTTATGGGGACCTCCTAAAACAAAACAAAAAAAATGTCAGAACATTCTTGCAAAAATAAAAGTAATTTGCAAATCCTTGCAAAAAAAAAAAAAAAAAAAATTAGTGTTGAACTTACAGATCAATCAGACTGCCCCATTGTGATGGAGTCTTCTTCCTCTTCCTCCCGATCATCAACATCATTGTCATCATCATCATCATCGACCATCATCATATCCTCTCGACGAACGACATCCCCGTGAACACTCTCGTCATCATCATCAACAACATCGTCGTCGTGGTCGTCTACGTGATTGTTCGCACCCAGAGCGGCAGCGGCGAGAAGAGCAGAGGACTTTGAGTCCCAGAGCACGGACCTGAACAACCCTGCAGCGGCCAACGCTTGTTTCTGCTTCAGTGACAACATTGGCTCTGATGATGATTCACGATCGTCCGTTTCCTCCTCATCCTCCTCTGACGAATGACTATACTCTTTGTTGTTGTTATTATGACCATTCTTATAGCTCGAGGTTGCTTGCTGCTGCTGCTGCTGCTGGTGCATTCTGGATTAACAAAGTTTAATTATTAACACAATATTTCGTAGTCAATCAATTGATCGAGGATTAATTGTTTTTTTTACCTCTTGTGCACTTCATCCTGAGCATCCTCCCTCATCTCGACCTTCAAAAGACTCAAAGGCGCGTCGTTATTATCATCATCCTCATCCTCCTCACTGCCACTGTTGTACTTGACTTTGACTGGAGCATGAGCCTTCCTCTTCCTCGATCCCGAACAATTGAGAGGTACACCACCACCACCACCAACACCACCACCACTATTGCTATGATGATGATGAACAATGTTCTCATTCTTGAGTCCCCTTAGCAACAAAGCTTCATGGACTCGTTGCAACTCTCCCTTCGCAACTAGTTCCGCAATCTCGTTGTCGTAGTCATGGTGATGATTATGCTCGATCAATCTTTTCCCGTTCTTAGGCGACTGGCTAGGTGGACTCATGCTCGAACTGGAGCAACTTGAGACTCTGGAATTTGGGGGTGATGGGAGTCGCTCGTTAAGCTGTTTATGATGGTGGAGCATCAGATTGTTCATGAGGTAGTGGGGGAATGGTGGGGGTGGAGTGCTCGTTGGCGAGTACACACTCTTGTTTGAACTTGGCGAATCCAGTGATGTTGGGATCACGATACTCTGACGGTGTTGCAACTGGCTCGCGATCGAGTGCAACGATGGTTTCTGTTTCTTGTTATTATTGTTATTGTTATTATTGCTCATGGAATTGTCTTCTACCCCATCCTCATACCCGTGCTTCAACAACCCGTTCCTATTATTATTCCTCTTCTGCTGTAGTTGTTGATGGTGCACTTTCTTTTGCTGTTGCTGTTCCATCATTACTAATTGTTCGTCATCCTCGTTCTCACTTTTGCTCCCGTTACTCCCACCCAACAACTCCTCTAAATTCATTCCACTCCCACTCCCACTGCCAATTTGCCCAGGGATCCCAAACAACCCCGCATTCCCACTCATCCTCCCGTCATTCGGACTAATTTTCCTCCTGCTGTACGGCGAGTGGAGTTTCGGGTTCGGGTTCGCACTGTGACGATTCCTCGACCTCCTCGAACTGAACATCATCGTACATCCCTTCACAGTGCACTTGTGCATCTCCCTCAAGTGCACCGCGCTGAAATGGATTTTCAAAGCTCCTTTGTCACAAAATGTCTTCAAACATACTGCACACTGGACTCTCCTTTTCCCTGTGATCGGGTTGACCAGTGTCGTTGGCAGCACTGGTGGACTCTGCGCACTCAACGCTGTCAATGGGGGCAAATTCGGTTTCTGCAAATTCATTGGTGGGGGTGAAATCTGCAAAATGTTACTACCAACGTTTCTTTGCTGCTGCTGAGGTTGATGTTGCTGCTGTTGCTGTTGTGTGGGTGGTGGTGATGGAGTTCTCCTACTCCGATGATGATGAGATGGTGGAGGGGAGTAATTCCTCCGTTTATTATTATTGTTGGTGCCTTTGGTACTGAGATCCATGACGGAATCGGTGTACTCACTCAACCTGGATACATGATGATGGCTAATACTAGCCTGATTCTGATGTTGTTTGAGGAACAGTCCCGCAGCAGCGGCTGCCGCAGCGTGGTGATGGAGCAACGACAAATTCAATGCCGCTGCGGAACTTGGTGATTGTTGTTGCTGCTGCTGCTGCGACGTAGACGACATGTTCAAGTGATGGTTAAACGCTGGTTGGACTATCATTTTCTGATGAGCTCCTAATGAATGATGCTTTGGCATAATCTCCTCTTATTTTGGAGGCATTTATATGTTTTTTTTTGTGCACACACAATTGAAATAACGTCCAAATAATAATGTTCTTCTGTCTCTGTGAAAAAAAGTACGTGAAACCAAAAACCGGTTTTCTTTTTCGTCTCTCTCTCTCTTTAGATAAAACTGCGAATTAAAAACAGTCGAGTTTTTTTTTAATGCATCCGGTTTCCAGTTTTTTTTTATCTGGATCACTAGAATATTATTATTTTTTCGCGTCAGTTGCTAAACAGAGTTTCTGTGACAACAACAACTGAGACGACAACACTTAAAAATACACACGATTCACCTTGGTAACTTGAGCAAACTACAAGATCATTGAATATTATGAGCGTTTTTACATAAATAATATATTTTTGAAGCTCGCTGTTATGGTAACTAAAAAATTACAGTCTTTTTATGAAACTGGACAATTTTGGACTTTGAGAAGTTCACGAGTGTTCAAGTCGCCCCACACCACACACACACTGCACGCTCTTGAATGAGACAGAGCAGAAGAGTTTTCTCCTTTCAGAATCAAGATCAATTTGCACAACAACGCACCAGCAACACTTCTCCATCCACTCGGCTCGAGCCTCTAGCTGCAACTGAACTACAATAGGGGAAAAAATGTTTTTTAGAGCTCTTCTCTTTTCAACCACCCTCTCTTCTTCTTCTCATTCTTCTTCTACTTCATCTCTTCTCTCATGTCTCGTCTCAATTTTTTTTTGTGCTTTTTTTTTTTACTTTAGCTTGCGAGCCAAATGAACAGCACTCTAACATTGTGGTGGTGGTGAACAAAGGAACAAGTTCTTTGTAAAACATTTCGAAGGTTTCATCAACATGACTTTTAACATGCGTGGATATCTCTCGTTCGTCGTCCGTCTTCGTCACACTACTTAACTTACTTCATCGTAGAAGGTTAAAACACATCACCTCTTCACATAACTTTGTTGAGCATAGAAAATGTACCTGGAAATCCGTACGTTTTTCTTCTCATGACGGGTCGTCTCTCTGTGTGTGAAAATGTCGCATGTCATTTTCCAAGAGAGACAGAGGTGACATAATGCAACCTGTTGTATCAACCTCCTACTTACTCCTGAGAAATTACATCTTTTTCCTTCTTCTCCTTTTTTTTTTTGTGGGAGTGTTTTTAGTTCATTCCTGGAAAAACGCGGCCCCATTAAAAGAACCAACGACACAAAAAACAAGTCTTACTGTTTTTTGTTCTGGGATTCCACTCTACTTACATTTATTATTGTCGTCATTTAGATCAACTTTATTTTTTTTGTCCAGTAGTGAAAAAAAAACCTTTAATGATCGTGGTTTATACTTAACAATACAATTGCTTTTTTCCACAATTTTTACGCAATAATACGTTGGATGTGCAATATTAATGCCAAGATCTATCTAGAATTATGCAATCATGATCGAGTTTCCCAATGACATTGCCCACACACTCTCTACTCTCCCACTAACTAATTTGTTACATGATTTCTGGAAGGATGGGAGAATCATCAATCGTAATCAGTTCTGGAATATGAAGAAGAAAAAAAACCAATTTCTTTTGATGATATGTAGCAAAATTATTATTGTTCAATGGCTCATCCTTCAAACACAAGACCGCGTACAGGAAAAATCATATTGTTATTTTGAAAAAAAAAAGAAACGTGAGACTAATGGGTCGTGTTTTTCTCATGTCATTACACAGGACTTTGTGAATATCCAGCATCAAAAATTATTACCATCTTTTTATGCGCGCCCGTGACACTGACTCACTGTGTCTTACTCTCTCTGACAAAAATTGTTTTTTTATTCCCCTTCAAGATTATAGCACACTTCGTGTATGTGAAGTAATCTACAAAAAATTAATCCTTGTTTTAAGCTACTTTTTTTTCTCACCAGAAATGTAATTTCAAGAGTAATGTAATTTTATTGGGTACTTCATGGTCACAACAAACACACAAACACAGTAAATCTATTATAAGGATATTCTAAAAAAAACATTTAATATTGATTTTTCATATCAAGGAAATCCAGTTTGTAGTAATTAGTTTTTAATCCATATGACAGGTCTCCTCACATCGTTCCCATTCCTTGTGGCACGGGGTATACTCCTCGTCATCCATTGGCATTCGCTGGGCCACTGTCAAGATTATAAAAAACACACACAACTACTATTACTTCACTTCATCGTCATCATTATTATTACTATCTTGGTTCTTTTTCTCAGGGCATTGGAATCGGGAACGTGCTCATCTAAATTTAGTTTTTATTTTAATATCCTTCTTTTTCCCTTCTCTCTTTTATCTCCAAAGTCAATCAAGGGAATTGTTTTTTTTGCGAGGACAAGTGACGCGTGTGTCATTGAGAAAAAAATAAACTCTTAAACTGTACTTTACTTCCTTCAAGTTTAAATTTAAAAAAAAACTCTATTTTGAAACTCACCCGAGTTGACGCAGAGAACATACTCCGAGTTACACCACCGGACACAATCCTGGACAGAACATGAGGTGTACTGGACAAAAACTGCTACTACAATCACCAACACATAACACAACATTCTTGATCTCAACATCATCGTCATTATTTTTCTTATTTTTTTTCCAGGAATTGATTATTATTATTATTTTTTAAATAAATCAATGATTTCTTGTAAAAGATTTTGATCCCCACACGATGAATGACTCCACGAAACTGAATAAAATAAAGCAGAGAGAGACGAGAAGGAAAGATAAGGACGTATATACACTTCTTTTAATCAGTCATGTTTGCTTATGGACCAACCATCACCGAGTTCGTCAACTTTATTTTTTTACATACTTTCCAGAAATAATAATAATTTAAAAAAAATGAATGGACAACACACACATGATCAAATATATATTTATTTTTTTTATAAAAATGATGAACATCACAACGTACTTGTGTGGTAGTATTTCATCCAGGTCATGTTAGTAGGTCAATGCATTTTGTTCCAGAGAATCCATTTATTACTTTTTGGTTAGAGCATAAATATTCTTGCAAAAAGTCGTTAAAATATATATTTTGTCTTAATTCAGTTTTCTTTGGGGTATACACTCTCTTGAACATCATTAACGTCGTGTCAAGGTTGTGTGGAGGTTAAGGTAGATCCATTTTTTTAAAACCTTACAAGTTTTTTATATTCGTCCCAACAAAAATCATCAAATTCTTTATTACCTATCAACAAAGTGGTTGGTTTGTGAAGAAGAAGCTGCAGCAGCGGATTCTGGTGTCGAAGAATCAAAAGATTTTCACACTTCTGCCTCATCCCCTTCCTTTGTTCACTTTTCGTTACGTTCAAATTTGGATCGTGGTTGGTATGGGCTCACGCTATGTGGCGTAGACATGCTGGTTCACTCGAAAACGGAACTTCAACAGTAACATTCCAATTTGTTCATCACTTTTTTATGCGGATAAAAACCCCATTCAAGGATTATAAAAGTAGTCCAATAATTTATTACACAATTTATTTGGAAAGGTATTTATTGTGCTATGCGGGCGTTTTTTCAAATATAAATTCCAAAAAAAATGCGTAAGTAATTATAATAATATTAAATCTTAATCATCCCTCCTCCGTTTCAACCCTCCATCATTCACCTTAACCCGTACCAAACAAACCCCATTGTTCCTCCTACTAGAGTTCTCCTCACTATCATCCTCAGTCTTTTTAACATCACCACCACCATTTTCCTTGCTGCACACAAGAACGACCATGCTATTGTCACACATCTTGTTCACGAGTTTCTGGACACGTTTATCCAGCTTGATAATCTCTTTACTGAGGCTCTTGGTCTTGTTGATCCTGTAGTGCGCTATACTCATGTGATTATCGTACAAGTGGGCATTGAGCATCTTCATCGTGGCGCGGTTCGATGGGGACTCCTTCACCGTTATCTTTGACTTTTCCTGGGATGGGGGCTTGTTGTTTATCTTGTGGTACAGTAACGGGAGTGATAGCTTCTCTTTCTTTTCTCGCTCCTCTTCTCCATCTTCGTCTTCGGATGACTGCTGATTATGCTGGGGACTGGAAACCGTCGTTATTACCAACACTGGAATACAAAGACATTAAGTTATTTACATTTTAGATAAAAAATAAAAGATAATTTTATGTGGGGTAGTAGTTACCATTCTTGTCCAACGTGTTCCGCTTCTCCTTGAAATACTGGTTTAGAGTCTCAACGACTGGCTCCGAACTAACTACCGTTGGCTGTATACTCGAGTTCTTGGCCGCGTTACCAAACGTTATATCTACACACAAACAAGCAAATAATTTTATTTCATCCCCCTCAAGTTAAACTAAAATCATCAAATTCCTATTAAAATAATGTGCAATACCGTTGGCAAGTTTAGCCTTGACGAGCTTCATCGCAGCGATAGCATCTTCGACGGGACAATGTCCTTCCTTGTTCTTCTGCTTCTCCTGAATCACTTCGTCGAGGAGATTCAGAGCGAGGTCCTTGAGCTTCGACTTTCTTCCCTCGATCCCAGTCAGGTTGAAACACACCGAAGTGTCGATCACGTACGGGTGGATCATCTAGAGCAAAAAAGTCAAGATTTTTTAAAATTTTAAACTGCTACAAACATTTAAAAATTAAATGGTATTAAAATCTCACCCGCATGGAGTTCAGATCACAGTTGAGACTCTGACCAACGAGAATGCAGTCAGGATGAAGATCAACGAGCTGTTTGATCCGTTCTTGCACGTCCTTCAACCTGACCTCTACCCCTTGGAGCATTTGCGGCGTGATCCCACTCCACTTGGTCCTGTAGTCAACAATCTTTGTTTTCGGTCTGACTAGGGACTCGTAAACTGTGTTCAGATGCTCGTCCACCACAGCGATCTTAACTAAAGCGTTTGGCTCCCCAACAGCCCCACACATCTCGCAATCAATCGCGAACATTGGGGAACACCTAGTCACTGGAGCGTACTCCCTCGCAGTCTGAACAAATTTGTACGCTGAGTCTCGGAGCATTGGATTGGATGGGATCGGGAGTGGGTACGCTTCCTGGATCAACTGGGGCAGTGACAACAACAACTTGGTCCTCGGGAACTTATCATCATTTTTATCACCACCACCACTGCTACTATTATTAGTTGGGGGAGCCCTGGTTATGGCAAAAACACTGGACAGTTGATCAATCACAATTTGAAGCGAGTCTTTCTTACTCGATGACCCTCCATCGTCCTCGTCAATCTCGAACAGTCCCCACCTAGCTACTTCATTAGCAACAGAAGCACCATACCACTGTGGGTCCAGCACTTCCACGATACACCTGTTCAGACTCCCGTTACCGAACAGTCCCATGGTCCGTGTGAGCAAGTGCTCATTGTCCACAAACTCGTTCAACCCAAGCCCCTCCACCAACACGACCACTAACTGGACCAACCTGTTTGGTTTCTGGAGTGTACACCATCGGGATGGCGGTGGGATCAGCTCATTGCCTCCGTACGCATACGTGATGAGGTGCTGGATGTCTGCTAGCAGCAGTGGAGTTCGCGTCGAGTACTGCGTTGAGAACACACTCGAGTCCGTGCCGAGTGTCGTGAGGCGGAAACATGGGAGTTGCTGCGTTTTACATATTGAAATAAAAACCACATCAGAATAAAACGTCGTTCGTTCGTTCCAAAATATATTGTAATAATTACAGTGAGCATCCGTTTCCGTTCAGCAAGTTCCTTCTTGACACGTTTGAACTCCTCAGGGTCGAGCATCTTCCTACCACCACCACCACCACCATTATCCTGTTGATCCAGTTTGATCTTCTTTGTCTCTGGATGATCGTTGTTGAGCAATCTGTACTCGGCCATGAGTTTGGACTGTTTGTTCATCAACCTCGCCTCCTTCTTACTTTGAGGAGGATCATGATGATGAGCCTTCTCCTCCTCCTGCTTCATCATCATCATCATGATCGATGATGGGGAACAGCAACTCCACAAGAAGTTCAATACACACGTGAGTACTGTCAAACACACGGAGGTCAACTGGTCGGTGAAGTATTTCACTGGTGATCGTTGATTCTTATTCTTCCTCTTCCTGCTCATCTATTCATTTTCAACAATTATTATCTTTATTTTGTACAGCACTTTCACATTTATGATTGTTTCAGTTCATTATCGCACACGACATGTGTGTGAGCTGGATCGTGGACCTACATTCGCGGGGATGGATCGGGGCAGACTGAGAGAAAAACAATGTACATATATTAAGTATGTTCATCTTTCATCTCATTTCATGTCACTCGTCGATTTGCAGTTAATTGTTAATTTTTGCAGAGACGATATTTAATTGTGATGATGATAAATTTAGTGATGATCAAGTTAATCAATGAGAGTCTGTGATTTTTAGTTATTTGTAGTCTGTCATCCAAGGTTTTGCAAAAAAAATTTTTCAACTACGATTAGTTGTATTGGGGCATGCTGCGACGACGTCATCAAATCATTTAATTTTGCGTTTACGAAGGTTTTCATGGATTATTTTTCGACATAATTTTTTTAGGAATTTTTTTCTTTGTTACTCATTAATTGATCTCAAGAACATGTCATGTTTTCTATTCAACACCTTCCATTTCAAGTAACCAATCCCCATTATATTATCCTTGATAATAGATAGAACAACAAAAATCAGTTCAAAGGAACCACGCGTCGTCGACAAAACATGACCGTGACGAAAATAAAGAGAAAAAAACCTACTGACAGCAACTTCCTTAGGCCATGGCACATCATGGTATATTTGCAAGTTTTACCCGAAAATTTTAATGAACTTTTTACCTTTACCTACTTTAATAAACTTATAGCACTTCACAATTTGCATCAAGTAAATCTTGTGACTCCAAACTCTCTGTTCTATGCTCTAAATTTTAGAGTGTAAAATAGATACCCTACATTGTGATTTGGTGTAGAATACATGTGCAAAATTCCATTAAAAAATTCCAATCCTATCAGGAGTTATTTATTTTTGAATTTCTTGAAATTAAAACAGCCTTAACTTTAGACTACTCC